>WSZQ02103142.1:0-10340 GCA_019419845.2 Weissflogia rhopalogaster
GATTTGAAATTTTAATTATCGTGTGAATTTTGGTTGAATGTTTATTATATTCGTGTGTTTAGAGTTTTTACAGCTGAATTAAAGGTAGTTGTTGTTTTTTCGTAATTTTTGTTTTCAATGGATGTTTGTTTTTGGGTATTCAATATTAGGGTAAAAAGTTAGGAGTTTGACGGCATCGTAGTAATGTTTAGATAAGTCCTTGCTTTCGAGAAAATGTATTTAACTTAGCTATCTTCCATAGTGATTTTTTGTACACAAGATAAAACTCTTCAAGTTAATGTATCGATGCAGGATGCACACGAATGGTGGTAGTTCGTCTGCCCATTCCCATGTGTAGAATTGTATAGAGTAGGAATTTTGTAAACTTGTTTTGGTTTTTGGAAAAATATAGACAGTCTTGAGCATAACTTGCTAGACTTTGGTTGGGTTAGAGTTCCGACACTCGTATTAACTTCCTCGTTAAGATACCCCAGCCAAGTGGTTGCTTTTCTAAGTTGCGAAACTTGGAAATAATCCATACATTGCATCCGGACTCCGATCTTCAACACTAAGCAATATTGAAATACATTGAACTTATTCGATAATGTCATACTGTCATACATGTCATATTTTCGACATGCTATTATGCTGACTGGTGGTCAGCATAATCCCTTACATTACACTTAACTAATTACGGAATACTGAAATAATATCATTTATGCCAATTATAATAATAACGAAAGACAGTTGAAAATGTCTAATAGATGATAATGGGATTTCGGCGAATTTGTGCGATGCGTGCTGCGATTTGGGCAACGTAAACGCAGATCGAAATTCGAGGCAGAAATAGGGGATGATGAAACGTTGAAGGGAGTGTCTGTCTGATTAGTTGATGGCATTAATTGGTTGTTTTCGGGTAGAAATTCAAGCTTTCAGACTTGTTAAATTCTCTTATTGTAATTATTACGTGCTCAAAATACACAGACATTACTCTGACGACGTTTTCGCATGTTCTCAGCGTAATTACAACTGAAATTAATTCATGTAACGAAGGGTTGTTGGAGTATTTAACTAATTTCACTTGATTCCATTCATTTAACTTCGGAAAAAAAGTTTAAATTAAAAAATAATATTCGTATTAATAAAAATATTGGGCCAGGTGGCGCAGCGGAATGTTCGATGATTGCTGACCGCAAGGTCCAGAGTTCGAGTCCCGGTGAATGGCTAATTTCATTGAAAAATAATTTAATGCAGTTAATTACCAACGTAGTCGTTGTTCGTTAATAAACAAAGTAATAAATCATAAAAGTATAAAGGGTGTGCAAGGTCCCGAGTTCGATTCTCGCTGGGGATGCATCAAAAAATTGATATTCACTTTATTTTCACCTAAATGTCATTTTTTTTGTTTAATTGTTTTTGTTTAAAAGATTTTATTTTTATTATATACCAACTTTTTTATACATCCCGAGTTCGATTCTCGGTTGGAGTTCAATGAAAAAGAATTGAACTAATGGCCATAGCAGTTGATGTTCGATAAAGTCACAACCAAAAAAATTGAATTTATTAAAAACTTTGAGAAAAAAAAAAACGTACTAGACGAAACAAACTCATGAAAAAGAGGTGGTGAACAAAATTTGGTTGGTTTTTCCTCACATGATGTTGATGTAGAATAAAGTGAGAGAGCGAATATGGCGGCTTCGTGACAGCTCAAAGCCGGTCTAAGCTCCCCGGGTTAAGGGAAGAAAGACTGCTAATAGAGCTTTCTCCCGGCTTTCACCGCCTCTATAGCCCCTGTGTCGCTTCCTCTACCGCCTCCATAGCCATCCACTGTCTACCGCCGTTGATATCGCGCAGGTCCATCACATACATGCAAACACGTCGTCGTCGAGGGTGCCTCGCCGAAAGTCGCCTCGACGGAAACCCAATTCATGATCCAATAACAAAAGACAACGATATTACTGGCCGTCGCCCGCGCGCGCGGACAAAGGAGGCCTCGAAAGCACTTTCGCGCCGATATTGGATACGACTTAATGGCGAATCCACTTTTATGTGCCCCGAACCACCCACAGGACATACCCAAACACTCAAACCAACTAGAATCTACTACTACTTCTACAATGGTCTCAAAAATACATCAAAGAAGTGAACAGCCAGTTTTCCAGATTCTACATTAATGAACTCTTTATTTTGTAACGCAACGTGGTAGAGGTTCAATGAAGAAGTTTGAATAGGCTCAGGAAAAACAAGAAGCTCGAAAACGTTAGTTAATCATCATTGCCAAATTAAGTACAATATTAACAAAAGAAAAAGAAAAACGGAAAGATCCGACCTGAATGTTGTCGACGTGGGCCCACATTGTTCAAAATCGCGACACAATCATTTTCGAACTAAAATCCGCGCGAACGCTTTAATTCTACCAATCACACCGGAAAGCAGAACCAAAGAACTAAAAATAATTCAACAACTAGCTTTAACCCATGGATACAATACTAAACTAATTAATAAAATGATAACAAAAATCAATAACAAAATTAAAATCAAGAATCTCCAATCAGTGGATAAAATAGAATACACTTTTAATAATATCACCTTTTACAATGATCACATAAACAATAACATAAAACGAGAACTTAATAAAAATGAATATAAAACCAGTTTACCAAACTACGCATAATCTAGAGAAACTCCTATTTAACTACAAAGATAAAATCGAACCTGAAGAGAAAAGCGGAGTATATTCACTAGCCTGTGACGATTGTGGTGCCACATATTTTGGAGAAACAGGGAGACAACTCAAAATTGGGATAAACGAACACTTAAAGAAGAACAACATAAATTCAAACTTCCAGAAACACTATGCATCAAAAAGCAAAAAACTGGAAATACTTAAAGCCTATGAAATAGATAGAATTATAAGAAATGAAACCATACAGTGTCTAAATGAACAAGTCCAGCTAAACGAAGAACCATTATTTAAATTTATAACCAAAGAAAAAGAGCGACATCTACAATAAATGTTGATCTCTTGTTAGCACATACCAAAAGGGAAAAACTGTGATAAATTTCGTACCCATAATAGAAACACCAAAAATCAAAACATTTTTATAAATTGACGTTATGATAGCACGAAACTATTAGTCTATGAGAATGTATAGACGAATTTTAAGAAACTTAACATGTAAACATATAACTTAAAATGAATGTAAATATAACAAAAATCCTACTATGTACTTTATGTTGTAGTTTGCTGAGGATGGTGTAATAAAAACACCGAAACCGGTCCAAAATTGAATTTAATAACAGATATAAGGAATATAGGCGTCAACAATCATACTAAATATTTAGATATATTCTTAATTTTAGTCGATAGACATGATACTATCCCCGTAATAAATATTCAACTATTCATCAAATGATCAATGTATGCACTTCATTCCGTTTTTCTTTATGCTGAAATTTGTATTCACACTCACTCATCCGCATATATCCTACATGAAGAGACCAAGCAATTTTATCCTGATTTTTTAAAAGCCCCAACAGCATTGCACCGCAATGATCAAATACGGTGGCTCCCATCCATAAAGTCCATTAGAAAGGCGCGTAAATTTTGGGCTGTTTTTTTTTGTGTGTGTGTCGATCGCCCTCTGGTCAAACTTGTAGACAGCAAATATTTCGTGTGCTTTATTTCGTGTCCGTATGTATGTAGTATATTCCGAATGAGTATGCTTTTTTTGCATCCGTAACTTGCATTTGCCTATTATATGATGCGCATTCCGTTATGAGATGATGTAGTGCATTTGAGAATGAAACGATGAGAATGAAGCAAAGAGCTGTTAGGTGTAGAGAGATAGTACAGAATAATGTGGATGAGTGTAGGAATGGAGGTGCTAAATTGAAGCCGGTAGATAATTAACGATTTGTTTTATCAGATGGAAAATAAGTCTGTCTAAATATCGCCGCGCTGAAATGCGAAACGTGCACGAACTGTTTTGGTATTCAAATCGAGTTTCGTCGAGATAATCTAAAGTTGTAATTTCCCCAAAGAATCGCCAGGATTGTGTGCTGTGCATTGCATAATATAATGTACCCAATTTGAAATTTTGCAGAAGCGATTTGTTTTGTTTGTAAATACTTCTTTACTTTTTTTTTGTTCATTTTTAGGAGAATAATATTTTGATGCATTTTGAAAGAAATAAAAAAAATCAATGACAAAAGAAAAAGCATACTCTTTGTCGTTGTAATTTTTTAAATGAAACTTCAATAATTCTAAGTGTCATTTCACACTGCACTCGCATCGAGCGACGCGAATTAAGGAACCCTGAATTAATATTGATATTACATATATACAGGACGAGAGTCATGACAAAAAACAACCCGATTCATACCAAACACTATAGATTTACACTATATTGTAGCGTTTTGTTATATATTTATTACAATTATTATTTTATAGTGATACAACTAGAACTGTTATGTTCATCTAATTCTTGATATTTTCAGTTGTAATTTTCATGCAGTACACTTTTCTGGTTTCCATTACATTCTGATATCTCCTTATAGAAAGTCCCATGTAAAAGTATTGTGGGATTTTATTGTACCACAATACATGTAATGAAATATAAAATAAAGGAGATTAAAATAATGAGGAGATCCAGGTTGATGTAGGCCTCGCCGGTGACGGCGGCCGGTAGCGGACTTAGTGGCGGCTGCTGGTGCCAGTGTAGTCGTTGGAGGCGGCCGGTGAGGGTTTGTTGATCCTAATATTACTGGTGCGACAATGGATTACCGCCACCAAAATTCATAAAAATCCCGGACATTCGAACGAAGTTTACACACACACACACATTTGTATCATGTACCCTACTCACATATTCCACACAATACTCAAAGTCATAATTCATACATGACATCACAAAAACATAAAAGTTTTTAAGAACTACGAAAATAATGAAAATAAAAAATGTAAAAATTCTTTAGGTTATTTTCAAATTTTTCATTTGTCTAAAAAACTTATTTAAAATGAAATCTTAAACGAGCGTGGCGCCAGACAAATTCCCAAACCGATTCGAAAATTGGCATTTACCATAATCCACATAATCTGTCAGTTTTTACCTCGTTTGTTTGACGGCGGTTTTCGGCCTTCACAAATTGAATTTGCCAAAAATCATTCAGGTGAAATAAATGTCTGCCTCCCATTCTACCTCTTCTGCCTTCTTTTATCTCTTCTTCTTCGTCTGCCACTAGACTTTACTGTAATTTACGTATTAAATGTATAATAGTTGCCGTTCTGCAGACGCTGCTGGTCTTGCAGCTTTCGTTGAATGTGGCAAACTATGCCGAAAAAATGTCTAACGCATCGCCAATTTCCATTTGTTTTGACGCGTTCCGTTCATTCTGTTCAATCCGGGCGGGCCGGCCGAGAGAAGATACACCGCAATTCATATACTCGTTCGTACACGGCGATCAATAACGATTTGTGCGCGCATCGTTTGCTGATTTTACGTGCAGAGAGGCGAGCTTGAGTGAAACGAGCGTTTTTGGGCAGGAAATTTCAGAGACGGTAGACATGGCATACAGTGATGGTGCTTGTTGGCTCTGGTTGACTGGCTGGGGGCGATGTTCTGAGGATGCGTGGCTTGTTATTGTTGCTGCGATTACCGATTTTCCGCTTTATTATTTCTGGTCGGAGCCGTTTTCAAGATGAATACATAATGCATGAAATCTATACTCAATACTAAGCACTCAATACGAGAATGATTGTTATTATTCATTGGTTTTGATCATTTTGTTGGACGATGTAATTGGGGATTTTCTAATTATCTAGGCAGATGTCAGTTAATCCTATTTATCCGATAATTTAGGAGAATTTCAATGTTTCGTTTTGTGTCATTTCCCAGGTGTAACTTTCGCGAATGATTTAGCGACGTATTCAAAATGGAGCTCCTGCATGGCCGCACACAATAAATTGCATATAAAAATGGCTGAAGGACCAGTTAGGTCTATGGACCAAATACAATATTATTATTTTAAACATCTGAATCACATCGAAGAGGCAATTCAGTTATAGATGTCTGTAGAATGGTGTGTGAAGTGGAATATTTTTTTGAAGTTCATTGTTTGAAGTTGCATGTTGTGTTAAAGTTGAATGTTTGAAGTAGTGTGTGTGTGTGTGTGGGTGAGTGTGTGAAGTGGTGTGTGAAAAATAATAACACTGTGTGGTGCCCGCTCCAAAGACTCGAACCTCGTCCGCTGGCGTGATATGCCAAGGTGCCACTCACTAAGCTACCCGGACGAATAAAGAACCGCGAATAAAGAGGTTTTTAACCTCGATTATAGGGATTGGGATGAATTTCTTAAATCCAAGAATAGTGAAAACGCGAATGAATGTAGCGAGGAGAAGAAGCTTTAAATTTTCCTCCATTATAATATTTCAAAGTTCTAATACGATACTTTGTAGTGGTAGAGTGGTATCATCGTTATTCGAGCGTAAGCTGACCCACGGTAAGTGGGTTCAATCATCGGTAATTGGTAAAGACCACATTTTCTCCCAACTATCTCATCAATTAATCGATTACTCGCCCGAGTTTCCACCACCCACACCATCCTACTCCGCTGATTCCTCGAACAAAGACCAAACGCTTCCAAACCCAACCGAAGCAAACTGAAAATCCCCAGTTTTTATCAAATTTGTTGCTCATTTTACCAGACTCACTACACAAGCCATCCTTAAAACAACCAAGATTAAAGACACACAGTCTAAGAAAAGCAATAATAGTGTAAATTGGCAAACGATTCTCGACGCTTCACAATCGAAGCGTTTGATAATGAAAGCTTTTGAAGTTGTTTTAATCAGAATGGCAGTTCGTGTGATTACGCGCCGGTCGAGGTTAGTGCAATCTACGATTCGATTTCGCTTCGTTGCTTGCCGAGTATTGTGAGAACGTGAGTATATTTGTTGCGCCTATTGGTTTAATTCGTATGTGCTCATTCACTGCATTCAGAGATGAAATCCCCATCATGTCTGATGTGTCATTGATGTCTTCCTTTGACTTTTGACCGTATAATCTGCGCTTTATGATTCTACTCTCTCCATGACTGAGCTGGTTGGTTGGGATTTGAATTGAAGGGAATTTCGATATTTTGGGAGAAACGAGAAGGTTTTTTTTCTTCTTTTAGTGTGGTTGGATTAATGGAAAAGCATACATTTTTTTAAGGAGAAGTGGAAATGTACGAAATGATCGTTTAAGGCAGTTTAATCTTGATTTTCGGCAAATACCACATTTGACATAATAATGCACACACACCAACACACACATCAACACACACACACACACACACACACAAGTATAAATCTACATGTTTTTCGGAGAATGTGTAAAAATTAAAATATTTTACGTCATGTCAGTGAAAACGAAAATTTTTATTAATCCACATTCTGTACATCTTGCTTTTAATACTAGATACGTAAGACTCTAAAATGTTTCGCAAACCAAAGTAACGAAGAAAAAAAACCGCCGACCTTTTACAACGTGTATAAAGGATAATTAGTCTCATAACCGGAATCATGCTCTTCTATCCGTTCGCGTATCACGTCGTTGTAGCGTTTGAAACGGAAATATCAGACTTTCATATTTCGCATTGAATAAATTTCTTCCACCGCTTCCCGTTGGTTGCTTGACGCTGTTCCTGTGTTGGTAGGAGTCTTTCGGGGTATATATGAGTATACATGTATACGAGTGTCTATAGATGAGTTTGTGTCACTCTTTGAAGGTATTAGTGTGTGTCGTGTTCGGCGTCGTGTTCCGCGTCAGTATTCAGATTTCAGCGCTCGCAAGCAGCATTTTAATTAATGAATTAATGTAGCTCTCGACTCTTAAACACTGTTTATGTGGCGGTAATTAAGAGAGTCGCCGCCACTAGATTAGCTCCCCGTCCGTCCGCCCTCCCCGTCGTACCACCAAAACCACCACGCTTGCTTCCTTTTCCCATTCCGGTTCTTCGCAGGCTTCGTTTGCAGGTTGCTCCTTCCAACTGGCAGGAGAGTGTCGTGTTGTTGTCTTCGTTCCGCTAATGAAAAGCAGTGAACAGCGCGGCATGTTACATTCGCGTAACGCTCTTAACGCACGTTTTCCCTCCGCGTTTAACTCAATTCTTCGACAACACCACCGACGCCAACGGCTAAAGAGAGAAGACATAATGCAAGAGGGAAAGTGTGCGAAGAGATAGAAAGTGAGAGACTGAAAAGTGAGAGAGTTGAGAATAGGATGAGGTGAAATAGCAACTTGAGAGCTGTGGAGTTGGCAGCAGGAAAGGGGGGAAGAAAGACGCGAAAGCTCCTAATTCGTTGTTAAAGAGGGGTTGAGATTTTACACGTCGTTTACTTACACCCAGCTTCTTACGAGTTTCTCACCCCACAGTTTGGTTAAGGGTGTAGGGTGATATTAGCGCAATCTAGACGGTTTGACGGCTTAGACAGCATCATTTAATTTATTAGTGGAGGAATTATTTGCACCACAGCAAAGTTGATATACAACATACTTATTGTCATACTTATGTGAGGTTATGTGAGGGAATGTTCTCATCTATATATGTATATGTGTGAGTGTAGTTATGAGAACGTATACATATGTGGGCACATAATTGGAATATGAAGAATCAAAGAAAGAACACACATATTTAGCAAACCTTATTATTATTACCAAGAAGGATGGATGATCGTCTACTCTTGCGGCGCATTTGAAATTGGCACCAAATTTGTTCTGATTTTGTTCGCTGTCCGCCTTAGCTGATAAGACGCTAGGTGAGCGCTAGAGCGACCGCGATCCCCCACATACATTCGACAATCGTATTTTGATCTGCAAGTAAGCAGTAATATATTAATTTTGTTTCTGATCAGTCGTCCTGCAAATAAGCAGTAACACATTCGCATTTATACGGCGAGAATTAGCTCGTCAATTAGAGTTATTGTAAATATAAGTTGATTCCACACCATTTTGTACACGTATTTCTGGACAAACACAACGTCATCTAAGTGAGTCCAAACCAGTGACTATGAAGTTACAACATCTGCATTCTAGGAGTATGAGTAACTTCCGTTCCTTTTTAATCAAAATCGATTTAAATCGTTTACTTCTCGCGATTTTTCCGTCGATCAATTATTAATCGGAGATCATAGTTAATCGATATCGATATTTATCGATGGCTAGAGAAAAATTGACATCCCCAATATAAACCCATCGAAATATTACGCACTTTTTTGTTATCCAATCTAAGGTTGGAGGCTTCGTAGTAATTTGAGCCAATTTTCCACTCCGCCTTTCATGAAAATCTCTCATACTCACACATACACACACACACACACACACACATACACAGCCAAAGACACACATAAACACAATCCGCATAAAAGCTCGAGGACGCATTACCATCCTTCTGTGCTCTCGTTGTAGCCGTCGGTCGGTCGGAGGCTTCATCGTCGTCGTCGTCGTCGTCGAAGGGCGCTCGCACGGAAGGAAAATAAACCAAGGGGACCCCGATGGCGTCGCCTCTATTATCCGCTTTATTAACCCGTACTACTAGTGCTACCCAACCGCGCCGAAAACCAGCCCCCGAAAAACCACCCCGCAGTGGGCCGTAAGTGCGCGCCGTCCAATCTGTGCACCACATTTGCCGGTGTTGAATTTTCGGCTTACACACACTCACGCATATGCACATTCATACAATATACTGATACACATTAATGTCATAATACAGTTATACAATTACACGCACTGGGACGCATAAACACAACGCGGCGCTCGCTTCCCTCGCTTCTTTATTGACCTCGCACCGCCCGTTTAAGGGTTTTCGGATGAGATGATGCCTATTAGGTCCACGTCGCGTTGCATCGGCGGCGGCCATCTTGTTCGTTCGTTCCATATCGTCTAAACGATTCACTTTGACTGACGTGTGTATGCAAAAAAGGGGGTCGAGTTAATATAATGTAATATCGTCAAATAATTTATGAGTTATGCATACATTTCAAAAGGGGTACATTGTATCCCTTTTTTGGAACTGTCAAAGATTACAAGTGGAACATTTGGATATGATATGTCAAATATTTTGATTCACGTTATGCTTGTAAATCGAGGTGAAACACAAAAGAATATGAAATACGATGATTTTCAAAGGATTGTTGATGTAAAGTGAAATGTGAAAGATGTGTAGAGTGATATGTGTGTAGAAAACGTCTCTGTGTGTGTGTGAGTGATGTCTGTTGGTACATGTAAGTGTAAGTGAATGTGTAGTGCAGTGATAGCTACTGATCAAATAAATAATGGTATTCGATCAAAAGTAATACCTGTTGATCGCATATTAATTAC
>WSZQ02103175.1:0-10334 GCA_019419845.2 Weissflogia rhopalogaster
GCACTGAGGACCCTAGCGCCGGCCCTAATAGGTATATACAAACTTTCCGTCTTTCTAGTGTTAAATACTAAGGAGGTACAACTTTTGGTGGTGTAACGTTTTGCTTCAGTAAATGTTGATGGCGAAAGCCGAAATGTACATTGTACAACAACAAATTGTATTTGTAGAACAAAAAAAGTGTTTGTTTATTCATGGATTATTCATCATGTTCTACCAACAAGTGACAGAAGACTCCATTAACTATTAAAAAAAGTAAGTTAAACACAACTTACCATATATTAGGTAAAATTGTGTAATTTCATTCCAAGACAAGAGTATATGGAAAAATATAGAGAATACGAACTGACTTAGTTGTTAGATAAAATATGGTTATAACTTTCCATGGAAAATATTAATCGGTATATTATCGCCAAATAATAAAAAAAACTGCTGATACAAAATGTTTTGGTACTTTTCCTGTGTTTTTCTAATACGTTCGTGGGCAAGATGTGACTCACGCCTTACTTTAAGCGCCAGTCGTGCGTGTGCATTGGTCGGGTGTGCACGTGTGTTCATAAAACAAAAAAAAAACAAATTTTACCAAAAATCCATACATCTTAAATGAAAACAATATTAATAATTCAACATCAATCTTTTATCGCGAGCATTACTTTTCATACTTTCCAAATAAGTGTGTCTAGGTTTAGGTTTTTTTCCATGGAAACTTATCGACCGTGCGTGCAATATTTCCAACCATTAATGCAGAAATTGCCTAATAATACGTAAGTTAAAGAAACTATTCATTCTTCACAATTAATATACTTGTAAAACAAGCATATAACATTGCAAATTTCGTTTAAATAATCCGAAATTTTGAAATTTTTGGAAAAAAATGATTGGTTGGTTGCCAACCGTCAAACAATTTATACGACATATAGAAGCAATAAATATAATTATGTAGAAAAATACCGTTATTTTCTCAAATGGTATACAGTTATATTTAAAAAAATGCAAAAATATTATAAATCACCTTTTTGACACTTTGGTTGACGTCAATAAATCAGTAAAATTTTTTAAATAATTCTGCTTGTGGCCGTTGCGATGATCATCACTGAAATAATCACTGAAGTAAACAACGATGCAGTGTATTAAAGTGCTTCGGAAACAGGAAAACCAGGTAAGTTATTAAACGAGTAACTTATCTTTATTACGCAGTAATAAATTTCCATCGTCATAAGTTTGAAATAAACTTTTACAAAAACGAAAAAATAATACAAATATAATAACACTCAGCACGGGAAGACAGTCCAGCTCGCCCAATTCAATATGCCACACTGTCATTGCCTCGTGCAGGCAATATTCCAATAAACGTATCTCGATAAACATATGCAATTGATTATAAACAGGATAATAATACATTTATACAAACACTTAATACCTACGTTTTGAATATATTCATGTGCCCACCGTTCATCACCGACACAATACAATAAATACGCATTACCGTAGCAAAAATTCGTATAAGAAAGAACGTACATGTACACTATACAAAGACGGCAGATTTTTGATCGTATTCAGTGCGTTTGTTTTTGCTGCTTGTGTGAAAAAAAAAAGAGGAGGTTGGTGGTTGAGAAAGGATGCGCACATTTTGCATGATGTTGAAGAGCATGGTGATTGAAGAGTGATGATTAAATTTGATTGTGAGATGAATAAACGGGAGTAGTGTGTATGACCACCACCAAAATCTGCTCGCTAAACCCTTTTAGGGCACCCAAACGCGATTATTTACGCGAGATTAAACTGAAAGAAACAAACGCAACACATTAATCGAGCATTCCTTGTGATATTTGAACAGAATTTCGCATAATGGATGACAAACAAACTGATTTTTTTGCATGTTGTGCATAAAACGGTCAAGAAAATTCAGTTTGTGTGTCGCTCAGTATGCCAACAATAAAGTTTTATTAAAATGCTCTATAATTGGCCAATAGTATTATAGCGACATCTACTGGTGGGGCGCGATCTGTTGTCTACAACATTGTTGTAATGACAACGCCATCTATCAGCGCCACAAAAAGGAAGTGTATTTAGTACGAATGTAAAGCGTTTTCAATTATTAGGGTTCACATACTATACGTATAAGCACGCTAAAACTATCTACACTCTATACATTCTAGAGATCTAGCCTCCAGTCTAGTCTATAGGACTACAGGGAAACACAACACTCGGTTACAAACTACTTATCGTAATCTATCAAAGTCAACATCTACAAAATAAAATGCATTGTACAATTATTAAAAATTCACCTCCAGTAGCCTGGTTAAGAGTCATTAGCGACCACAGAACGCTAGAGATGGAGATAAAAGCTAGATTAAACGCGAGGATGGTTGGGCAGTGGAGAACGCCGTCCTGCTCTTCGGTTAGTAGGAGGACAAACAAAACACAAAGAAACCACACACACACACACACAATAGTTGAAGAAAGGGAAACTAGATCCATGCACATTCCACGTAATCTGGGGATAGTGGGGGCAGACAAACTCGCTTAGTGCATGGCGTTGTTGTTACCTTGATCGAAACAACTCGGATTGATAATGTCAATCAGATCGTTCTCGGACATGTTCGTCAGGGATGCCGGAACCATACGCAATTCCTCCTCGCGCTTCTTGACGGTCTGCTGCAGTTCTTTGAGCGTCGTCGGACTTCCGCCGGGAATCGTAAGAGCCCCGCTGGGGGTCACTTGCATGGGGATGGTAACTGACACGGGCAACATCAGATTGGCGTTTGATGGATTCGCAATAGAGTTCGTCAGCGTATCAACAAGTATCGCACCAGGATCAACCGTTGTAAAGAAAGATCCTGTGAGTGGAACGGAGCCACTGGAAGTACCTGCTGGCATTGGAAGCAAATCACCCGCTGCTTCCATGATGATTGCATCTTCCATGTGGGTGTTCACCGTTTGGGTGATCAGAGACTCGGTCAGCGCCTGCTGGTTTTGAGATGGACATATTGGTTGGATTGGTTGAATTGCCTGAAGATTCACCGAGGAGAGCAGTGCGTTCTGCGTTGTAGCCGGACACATCGTACTGGGAGAGATCTGCGAGTCTAGAATCACCGTCGGCGAGATATTCGAATTCGGTGTGCTTAACGGTGTTGTAGACAACGGTGATGAGAAAGTGGCGTTAATCATCGAAGGCAGCATTACATCTTGGGTTAGAAGTAACTCGGATTCTTTCGTGGGTACCGCATTCTCTACGGCCGTATTGACAAGGATGTTCAATTCGTCTGTAGGCATCACTGCGGGGATATTTGAGTGAACGGACGTCAATAGGCCACCCATACTTTGCCCCACACTTTGTGGAGATTGTGGTGGTACAGCAACATCAGAAGCAACAGTGGTGCATGCTAAAACTGTCTCGACCAACGCGGATGGCTCCAACTTGACATTACTAGCCGCAACGGTAGACATCATGAAAGGACTGTTCGTGACCACAGTATTTTGAGTGACAAACACCGGCGTGTTTATGTTCGTAAGGTAAGTCTCAACACTCTGCGCAGATTGAGGCTGTAGAGGACCAGGATTGCCTTCCATCATCCCAAAAGTCCTCATGGTTTCCATCGAAGGTTCCTTAGTGTAAGATAGATCTGCCACGGTAGCCATTGGTATTTTCTCACACCGAAGATCCATAATACCAGGGGAATGCTGTGGGGAATAGTGACTTGATCCCTCCATACTGTTCTCATTGACGACACTGATGTTTGAGTTCTCATTCATAGTCGCATGAAGGATCTGCTGTTGCTGGGGATGGTGTCGTAACATGTCCATCGAATTATCGTTAAGCATCGACATATTCGAGTCACCTTGTTGGACATCCAAGGAGCTCTCCGAAAAGTGTCGGAAGCGACCAGGAAGATCAGGCGTGTCCATCAATGAGTTCTGACTGTTCTCATCGATGTATTCCTGCTTCAGAGAGTTACCACGCATTGGTGGTGACAGGGAAGGGACCTCGGGGAGAATGTTCGACGTCGAAAGGCGCCGTTGTGAAGCCTGTGGCACCATACTGCTCTCTGGCGGTGGCATCATCTTCGATAGGAAGGACACTTGATGTTGCTGTTGCTGCTGATGGTGCGCCTGCAGTGCAGCCGCCCCGAGTCGAGCTGTAAAATCCATAAGATTGCGATTAGACCCTGCAAACTGCTATTGCTGCTTATAATTAGATAGATTAGCTGCCAACAAAGCCACTGTAAGAAAGGCTCAAAATGGGTGATGATTACAAGTCTCACATATCATCATCATCAAAAGGAGTTCAAAGCCGACAACTTTCATTAGGAAATAAACTTTTAAAAATCGTCATCAAACCAGTGATTAAATTGACATAATATATGAGACTATAACAAACAGTGTTGGTATATCTTTCGCAAATCGCACAAAATGTCTTCAAACAACCACAAAATGTCAACCGTTCATCACCAATCAAACCGTATATATATATATATACTAAAATGGAAGTTACTACAAGAAGTTATTCATAAAATTTTAAAAATCAAGGGATGCGTTAATCTAATTGTAAAAATAGGTAACCACACCTTTAACCAAAAAGAGAGAAAAAGAATCAAATGACACAGAAAGTTACAATTAGAGACGAAAAATAAACATTCAAATTAAAGACAAAACAGAAAATCTTTAAAACACAAGAATAAATTCATGAAAGTGTTAATAATAGACAAGAAGACTGAGAAATGAATCTTAGCGACAGGACGACAGGAGATAAAGATGAGATTAGTCAAGCAACACATAACACATTCACCGCCATTACGCCATTTGCAAACGGCCAATCAACACAGGTGAGAAAAATTAGAGGTTCTGAGAGGTGGGCGCGGATGAAGTACCAAGTTAAGATGACATTTGTTTCTCCGGATGGACGAAGGTTGGTGATGGTGAGAGTGGCGGTGATGATAGTTCTGTAACGCATTGCCCACATCACACATACGCATCTCGCACACACGTCCAAAAATTGGTAACCCCACGCACTCCCAAATCAAGCACGCATCTACACGCACACCGGGACCAACACTGTTTGTTCGACGGTCAGAAAATTAAGGGGCAAACAGAACGATGATGAGTGTACGCATGACACAATCTGCCTCCTGCGAAAAAGAAAAAACGTTTAATAATATACACACAGACACACACGAGACACAGAGATCCGATGAGAGGCCCTAAAAAATCTTTTATTGCAAAGTGCGGCTTTGATCTTGAGTGCTGTCGAGGAGAGAAAACGCAAAATATAACAAAGTCAATGGAAATCAACGAACATATACAAACAAAATAATAAGGATGTAAATCAAGTTCAGAGATACGTTTAAAATTTAAAAAATATAAATGAATAAAAGTGGAGAGTTGATGTGTGTATATGTATTTGGGGGTTGGTGTTTCGTGTGTCGACAAAGAGTGTTTTTCTATAGTGTCTTTGTATTTTTTTAATGTTCTTGTGGCTTGTAACACTTTGATAATGATATGTACCACTAGTGCTATACATATGATACCCCAGTGTGGTCCCAGACCAAAAGTGGAGTTCCCATTGCTTAGAGTGTGTACCACTAGCGGTACAGGTCGACATCAACATGTTAAGGGTGTTTTATGTGGTGTACAGTATACGGATGTGGGAGTAATGTGTATGAGTGTATGTGTGTAGTTGTGTGCATTTATTAAGTACCCGTGATGCGCTTAGACCTGAATGACGCGGCTGTTGACGGAGAGATTAGGCTCCGCAGGCTGACAGAAGACGACGGCAGGCGGCCCCTCTGCGTATACAGAGCCTGTATGCTGTATGAGACAAAGCGAAATTTGAATAGTAACATTCAGAACTTTGTTGCTCATACAAGTGTTTGTTCAAACATGTCGCAGGATATTCTCTTCGTCTTTGACAATGAACAACGCAAAGAACCAACAACAGCATTACCCAATGTAACCAAAGATATCCTGCGACACCAAGAAAGAGAAAAAAATTGATGAGACTATCGAATGACGCCATTTTGTAAGTAGTAGACGTTACACTATCGATAAACTCATCAAGTACATAATTGTTTTCATTATAATCGAATATAAAAGGAAAATTACAATATTTAGAGTCGCAAAAAGAGGTTGTAATAACAATTTAAATAGCTGTTTGCAACTGCAATATTTGGGAATTTTGTATACAATGTTTTTTTTTTGACAATTTAAGTAACAATAAATATTGCTTTCTGTTTTTCGTTTTCGTTTATAACATGATAATATCACACACACAGAGCATGATGTGATTTTTAATCTGGTACCTATTAGAGAAACACAAGAAACACACGGCAATAAAAGTCATCAAAAACAATGAATGAGAATATTCAAAAATATAACTGTCTCCAAGCCAGAGTAGAGAGTGGCCACCGTGGGCGAAGGCGAGCGCGCACTTTTATTTATCCGCCATCTTAGCGGCAATCAATCAAGTGGAAAAGGCAGCCATTTTGTACTCAAGGGTGCCGCATAGTGATAGTAAAAACCCATAGCGACGGACAATCCATCAAAAGGGGCAAACTGCGATGGAAAGTTATGTGCATCGCACGCGCCTTCGTCGGTGGTAAAATGACAACGACAAATATATCGCACTACATCACTCACACACACGCAAATGCATCCTCACATGTACGTTCACGCATATGCATACACTCGAAAACTCACGCATATATGCAGCACTCGCAAATAATCTCAAAATGCATCCACCTTGACATAAGTCAACACGCATGCAGCGATATTTGCACGTTAATGCTTCAATCACGCCGTTCGCCACACACGCATCTCCAACACACGCGGCCAACATTCGGAAACACAAAGTCTCTTCAATATAATAAAAAATAATCAAATACTAATCTCACAGAATTGCAGCATTCAAGCAAATTCTCGAGGGGGCGGAGGTGGGCCTGATGATTTCACGACCGCAAAGTCGCCCCCCCCGCACTCATTTTCGCACAACTTCTCGAATGTGAAGCAAATATTTGCCGTTGTTGTCATTTCTCTTTGTATAAAAACCAAATTTGACGACTGTCACAGGTTACCAACGACCGTTTTTCTTTTTCAATCAATTTCATCTTACAACAAACTTCTACTTATTGAAAGTTTCAAAAGTGACTACAAATAAGTTTGATAGGAAAATGAAACGTCGTTGGAACTGGTGACAATCTTTTCTACTTTACCTACAGTTGATCAATCATTTCACAGCAGCGTCTTTTCTCTTATTGTTAGTGATGATTAACCTTTTAAGTTTAAAATATTTTATGGATTTATGGTTAAAGAATTTGCACAAAATGTCGAAATTTTACTGTAAGATAATTGATCTACCACAATCTACCTCTATCATGCATCATGCACAAAGCTAAATCGACTTAATTTTCGCACCGCCTAAAATGAAGAAGCCCGCCCAATATTAATGGTACCATTTTGGGTACCCTAATTGGAAATTACGCGTAAATCATGTTACCAAAAGTGTTAACGTAGAATAGTTGGTAGACTAAGTGATGGGCGCATTCGAGGCGGTGCGCTTAACTCGATCGAATGTAATAAGATGTTGAAATATATTTGACGCGAGCTTACCACTTGGCATCGCCCCGTTTACGGGCGTGTATACAAACGAATGCGGTTCGCTTGTTTTGCCACTGGACACAACGTACATGCGCACCGACACCGGCTCGACGATGTCGGGATGCAAATATGGCGGCACAACGCATATCAAATGCGTCTATTAAAAAAAGAAAAGAAAAATACATCAGAAAATTTATCAGTATATGAAGGTATGCTTGTATCACCAGTGGTATACGTAATTCCAAAGCAACTTTATAATCTACCCACCGTAGGATGGGTACTACTGCTTCAGTACACTGGTCTAGTATAAGGTGACCAGATTTTGATAATGGAAAACGGGATCCGAAGGTGGAGGAAGGTGGATGTTGTTTGCTATGGTGCAGAGGTGCCATAACAAAGGTCTGGACAATTCAGAATCGTCGGGACGCGAATCAAATTGCAGAAAAGCGGAATGTCTGACCACCTTAATCTAGTACCAAAAGTGGTTTACCGACAAGATAAATACTCTGACAAACACTAACCTGCTGCAAAAACTCTTTATCAGGCACAACACTCTGCTCCCAGCGTCCACGCAGCTCATCTTCCATCTGAAAATGCACTACCGTATCCTTGAGGAAGTTCTTGCCGATGATGAAGAGTTCCAACCCGCCGCCCGCTGGACACGAAGTGAGTGATTTCTTACTAATTTCCGGTACACCTGGTGGCTGTGCTGCAAATTAAGATTAAAATAAAAGTCACCATCATCCTTTTTCGTTTGGGAATTTACATTCGGTTCTTGAGGTTACAACATTTCTAGGTTAAACTTCATTTACGATAAGTTTTGAGGTTTAAGAAAACAGTTGAGAGTATTTAAAGAAAGTACTTACTGCAAACAATAGGCTGTGAACACACTTGAAGTGTTTCTTGCGTGCCGTCTGAATGAGTAATGGTGGTGCGAAACACCATCCGACAACGCGTCGACTTTTTCTTGGCACGCGAACCAAGTTGGTCGGGGAAGCGGTGCTCCACGTCGACGTTGCGCTCCTTGAGGATGCCGACACAGTCACACGTGCCTTGCATATCTTTGCCAGGTTCCAGCTGCAGCTCGATGACAATGGTCCCGTCAATTTTCTTTTCGCTACAGGGAGTTGAGTTCTTCCCGCTTACTTTGCACGCTTGGTAGAACATATGCGGGGAGACTTTACCCTGATCACAGCCAATGAACACCTAAACAAGTATATTTATTAATTATACATTTCTTAATTAGTAGAAAAAGAAGAAGGAAGAAGACCTACTTGTAACGTGGTAGGTTTGTTATAACCCAAAAGTTGTACAACCGGAAAACCATTCCCACTGCGATCCTTCACAGCTCCTCGACTACCCTCAGTCTGGTAACGTGCGCGGTGTTGTTGTTCCGGTTGAAAAACAATTGACAAAGATATATCCCCTGTTAAAAAAGAAGAAAATCTTTGAATACACCCACACAAATCTATTTCATCGCCTAATAAAGTTATGTTAATATTAATTCCGATAAGGCAATAGTACTAACAAAAACTTACGATATCTTGATGTGGCCTGCAAAGGTGAGGTCAACGTAATCGGTGCTGAGTATGGCACACGATTGCTGATGGGCATTCCACGTGGGACTACACGACCGCTGTTCGCCGCCTGTGTGCTGGAGGCGCTAAAGGACGAGAAAGAAACGGTTGATGGTGCGGTTCTGATTAGCCTAGAAGGGAGCGTCAACAACAACTACGTGAATCAAAAAAGAAAAACTACCAAAAATGTTCAAGGTGAGATCTGATGAAATGATATCCCGGCTCCTCCACCAAAATTAAAGTCAACGATTTTTGCAAATGATTAAATGAAGACGTACTAAACATAAAGAAGATGGGGCAACTTACGCAGTCGTGTCTCGGTATGTGTGCGTGTGTTCAGGAAAGGTGTAGTTATCATTGACCTCGTCATGCTCGAGCTTCACGTCGACTTTGGGGCGTTTCGCGTGTGCCCTCTCGCCCGCGGCATCCACCATGCTCAGCATGCTATTGTGGCGGTCCACGTGGTGGTCAAAACTATAAAACAAACGCCACCATTGGATACCGAACCAATCCACGCCAAAAGGCAAAACAATTCAGAGCAAACTTTGCCTAGTTTCGGCGACAAAACAACAAAATAGGAATCTAAACGTGACAACATATCTACGGCGAAAAAAAGTGCTAGGAATAATATTATATGATACCGAACTAGAAAATATCGTTGAAAATTGGAGGAAAGTTACCCAAGACCACTGTCGTTAGAATTATCACATGGGTCTAAACTTCGACGCGCCATGGCGCGTGCCTTGCCTGTATACGAACGCGGTGTCACCAGGCGCTTGCCTGTGGGACGACCCAGACGCTGACGTTCCTTCGCCTGTTGTCTGGGTACCATCGTTGGCGCTGTGTACATCGTCATTTTCATACTCCCTGAAAGAGAAAAGAAGATATATCTTTATATGTAATCTACTACATGTATTGTCTTGATAACACAGAATAGTTGAAGTTATTGTAATAAAATAAAAGTTGGTGCTTTCGCATGAAGGAGAAAGTTTCTGGGAAAGTTTATATGGTAGGGAAGAAGGTTCTTTTTTCGAGGACCGACTACGGTCATTAGCTCTATTCAATTATTTTTCAATGTAATTAGTCATGATAGTGGCTAACACTATTGATAAGAAGAAGAATTCACTTTACTATACATCCCCACCGAGAATCGAACCCGGGACCTCG
>WSZQ02103186.1:0-10334 GCA_019419845.2 Weissflogia rhopalogaster
ACGCCGATATTTTAGTGGAACTTTGCGACCACAACGAGGAGGTGAGTGCGAAATCCAGCAAATTTCGTCTCAATTTCATGTCCGCCATGGGGAGAGCAAGATCCCTGATAGCCGACCACAATTCTCCATCTCGATCTGCACAAGAAGCGCCTACAACTCAGCGAGAGGTGCGTCTACCAGCCATCGCATTGCCTACCTTCGACGGAAGCTACGAGAACTGGAAGCGATTCAAGGCATTATTCTATAATAAGGTAAACAATAATTCTACTTTATCTAATGTCGATAAATTTCATTATTTGGAGACCACATTGAAAGGCGAGGCTCGAGCGTACATTGCCAGCATTCAATACGGTGATCGCGCGTTCGAACTAGCCTGGGCTCAATTGGAGAAACGGTTTGACAACGAACGCTTAATTACCAAGAAGCATGTCCAAAATGTCATAACAATGCCTGAGTTGAAGCATGGTGACTACAACGCTCTTCGTAGAATGTTGGACGCCGTTGACTCAGATTTTTCATGTTTGAAAGCTTTAAATGTTACAAGCACGTGGGACGCATGGTTGGTCGAAACCATTGCGTTAAAACTAGATAGTAGACTTCGTGGCGACTGGGAAGCCCAGTTTTATGACAAGCAGCCCTTGTACGCAGATATTCATCGATTCCTCGAAATTAAATGTGGTCAGCTCGAAACAGCCCGAGAAGTTTCTACGAAGGTACCGCGGTCTGAAAATTGACACTCTAAACCTCGGGTGTTAGCTGTAAACCAGGCAAGTTTGAGCGAAGCAGTAAAATGTCGTATTTGCCAAGAGACGTATCTTACCATAAAATGTCCGAAACTTTTGAATGCGGACAAAATGCGTTGCTATGAAATTGTAAAGGGTGCCAAACTTTGCATCGAATGCTTGCGCCAAGGCCATTGCGCCAATAAATGCAACGGTAACCCATGTCGACAATGCGGTGGAGCGCATCATCAACTTTTGCATAGGGAAAACCCGACCGTCGGTACCTCTCAGTCTGCACCGATTGCCGCTGAGATTGAAGACTGCGATCCAGATGTTCCGACCCATGCGGCTGTAAGTAACGTTGCATGTAGGACTCCGGACGGTTTGCTTTCTACCTGAGTTGTTCATGTACGTAATTCACATTCCCGCGCAAGATTCGTGCCCTTTTGGACAATGGGTCAACAAAGAATTTAATAACAGAGGATTATATGCAGCGTTTCGGCCTGAATACGCGAAAACATCGTACGGACCTAATATTAGCTACTGGGAAAGTAGCGCGCTCAACCCGCGTCGCGGATTTGCTAATGCAATCGCGACTTAGCGACTATTCGAGAGAAATCAACGTAATAGTGCTGCCTAACATCACCGCCGCGACACCCAGTGTCAACCTACATGGCATTAGAAGACGGCTGCCACCAAACCTCGAACTTGCTGATCCCGATTTCGACAAGCCAGAGTGAATTGATCTTTTAATTGGCAATGGGATCTATCCGCATCTTCACCAAAATGAATCGCAGACAGTAGGCAGCGTCTGCCTAACTAAAACTTAACTTGGGTGGATTGTCGGTGGCGAGATTCCGGACTATTCAAATCATGCCATCTCACTTCCTTGAGTACTATAGTGAATCGGACCAGGGAAATGGAGGCTTACGCTCGATGCTCAACGACGCACCAAGAATCATGCTGCGATGATCACTTTGCTACGCACGCCAGTCGCTTACAAGATGGGCCTGTTCTCAACTGTGCGAAAATCCTCATTCAAGACTTGTGGAAAATCCAATTGGAATGGGATGAGTGCCTGCCTGACTAAGCGTAGAATCTAGATACCTAAAAACTTATGTGGCCAATCGTGTTGGCGAAATTCAGCGCCTTAGCAGCCCTGCTGCATGGGCACATGTTGGTACCGCGGACAATCCTGCGGAGCTCATAAGCCGAGGTGTATCAGTTTCAGAACTAAGATGCTCGAATTTGTGGTGGCATGGACCGGACTCATTATTGCGCAACAAGTTATCTCGTGAGTGCACGCATGTGTATCCTATTCCCGAGTCAAGGTGTAACTTGGTTGATGGTGTTGTTGACGCTCTTATTTTGTGTTCTTCATTTGGTAGAACTTTGCGTGTGTATGCCTATTTTTAGACAAATTTGCAGGATGAGAAGGCAAGATTTCAACGATGGGCTTCTCTCCCTTGCCGAACTTCGCCATGCCCGCACCAAAATTCTTCGTAGGGGCTAAGCAGCAGCTTTCCACAAGGAGTTATCTCAACCCCAGGGCCACGTCATCAACGGAGATTTAAGACAGCTGAATCCGTTCCTCGACAATGATGGTCTTCTGTTATCCCATAATTCTGCCACGTAACTCACCACTGACTCGGCTTATCATTCGTGATATTCATCGAGTTGAGCTTCATGCTGTGGCTCAAGCCACTCTATCATCAGTTCGTCAGCATTACTGACCATTATCCGCCAGAAGTGCAACACTTGGCGTAATTCGGGACTGCATTCCCTGCCGCCGCGCTAGGCCGACGGCGATCATCCCCATGATGGCACCACTCCCACGATGTCGCGTCTCTGCTGCGCGGCCAATTTTGCATACCGGCGTAGATTACGCTGGTCCCATAATTATAAAGGAAGGAAGGCGCCATTCAAAGCGCACCATCAAGACGTACGTTTGCGTCTTCATCTGCATGTCGATGAAGGCAGTCCATTTGGAATTGGTGTCGGATCTAACTACCGATGCGTTTATTGCCACGCTGAGTCGCTTCACTGCACGCAGAGGACTTTGTGCAAAGTTGTACAGTGACAATGGCAGCAACTTCATTGGTGCAGTTATCTCCACGATTTGGGTTAATTCCTCCAAGATCAAAAATAGACGAGGGATTTGGAAGGCCGGCTAGCGCAGCGCAACATTGCATGGACATTCATTCCACCTCGCGCTCCGAATTTTGGGAGCTTATGGGAAGCTGCCGTAAAGCAGATGAAGCACCACCTGCGCCGTGTAGCAGGAAATGCTATTCTCACCTTCGAGGAGATGTCTACTCTCCTGGCTCAAATTGAAGCGGTGTTGAATTCTCGCCCGCTGACTCCGCTCTCAGATGATCCTGATGATTATTCCACGCTGACTCCAGGTCATTTTCTTATTGGTGAGCCCTTGACAGCCGTACCTGAAGCTAATTTCCAGGATACGGAGATGAATCGCCTCTCTCGCTGGCAATTATTGCAGAAACTGCGACAGGACATTTGGCGGAGGTGGCATAAGGAATACCTGTCAGAACTTCACCGCCGAACTATGTGGACTCGACAAGGCACAACTTTCCAGGAAGGCGAACTTGTTATGATACGCGAGGAAAATATGCCTCCGTTGCAGTGGCGATTAGGACGTGTTCAAAAGCTGCTTCCTGGTGACGATGTTATCGTGCGTATGGCCAGTTTAAAGCCTGCGACAGGTCTTCTGCAGAGACCATTAGTTAAACTGTGTCCATTGTTTCCTAGTGATTCTTGATTGACTGAACATTCGATATTTTATTTTAAGTTGAGCCAAGTGTATCCTGGGCCTATGTACTAATTTCTAATTAATGTAATTCGTGTGTGTTGTCGCCGTAACTTGTCCGCGTATCGAACTTACTTTGCTGGTGAAGTCATTAAAGCCTTTTGAGGAAGGCTCTGCGATCTTACAAATCGCAGGGATATAATCTCGTCAAGACGCTAACGCGCAAACAAGTGGTTATATTGAGTTCTCACCGATTTGAACGAAATTTGGCAGACGTAATATAAGAAAGTAACTGATATACTTAATTATACTAAAGCAAGTCGAGGTAACACTCAAGCGTTGCTCCTAAAAATGTATTTCGCTTATATTCCTAAGCTGGGCACAGCGTAATGTTGTAACCCAGTTGGTAAGATCGCTGCATAACCCACAGGAGGTCACAAGTTCAATCACAATCAAATCTGTGGTTGTCGTTGTCAACAGGACATCATAAGCAAGGTACCCAGAAATATTCTGGAAGAAACACAGGCCAAAAGCACTGCGACTAGGTGGACAAGGGAAGAAGCATTTAACACTCAGAAAGAAGTCAGTTTAGCGCAGTTGGTAGGAGCTCGTCTGAACCTTGAGTAAATCGCTTGAAGTTTATAGTTTTTATCGTTTGGAGACTTTAAATAAATTCATATTGCACATAGAGATGTTTTCTATTTCTCAGCATTGCCTTTCTGTCAGATAGGCAGAAAGGCTGCTTTCACATTAACTAAGCCAAGAGAGTTTACTTCTTATCATAATCCTCGATCGTGATAAAATGAAAAGTTAATGTTAATATTCAGCGCTTTTTGACATGATTCATAAATTTCAGATTATTTTGTGTATTTACATAACTACAAATTCAAAATATACTGTTTATCCAAGTTAGCATATTGACTACTTTATTTAAGTGACTTCACTATGTAAACGTTAATTTAAGACTTACCAATTAAAAGAAATCTTCCGATGTAGTAACAAACACCCAAAACTTCATTTTCAAGACCTGAAATAAAAAGAATACATCAAAAATTCTGTAAACAATGTAAGCATATATGCAAAGTCAAGATCACCAGTCGCCATAGACTAATCATATACCTAACCTAACCTCCGCAGACGAATGACACGTCAACATAACGACAGCAAAATCTTTTATTATGCCCGGTACGTTCCAAATTGTATTTGGGAACATAACACAATGTTGCCATGCGTATTATATACAATGCCCATTAGCACACATGGAACCAATTTTTGCACATAAACAACTAAGAACATGGAAAGAACGTTGCAAATATGTAATATGGCGACGAGTAAGGAAAATTCCGTATGGTCTAAAATATTTTTCGAGGTTATCTTCTTGGTCCTAGCGAGTTTATCTCTCTAACACCCTCCATCGTGACAATACGTTACAAGAAAATATATATATTCATATCACGAATATAATCTTATGTATTTTGTACTTTTTTGAAAAAATAAAACCTTGCATCGTTTTGTTATCCCCAAATTGTTAGTCGATTTGCTCGCCAATAAAAATTGCAACACGTAGACCTGCTGGTTGGTTCATGTGAGTGTGCTACGTGTGCGCCGTTGTAAATTATTTTTGCATTTGCGCCAACACCGTGCCGTGTTAGCCGATGGCAAGCGTTTTATTTTATTGTCGAATTATTCAAATCAACTCTGCGCCCAACGCACGGTTACAAAATTACTCAACTTTTTTATCCCCTCATAAATATTTTACAAATTGTGTTCACTGGGTTTTTATTGCTTTAAAACTGGACTTTTATGTTCTATTTTTTGCGTCATTTTTTCTTCGTTTGCTGGTTCTCTAGAGAGCTGCGGATTGTTAGTTTTTGCGCGATTTCACTCTAGTTAGCGTTTGTCTGCCCGGCGCATCCACCACAATGGTAGACGTAGTCGTGTTGGGCGCTCCCTGGATGGAGGAGCCACGAAATCCCTTTTTATTGACGTCGAGAAATACTGTGTTTGCTCGCCGACGCGCGTATTGCATTACTGTTTGCCCATATAAACGTCCGGCCATTGTCTCTGCTCGCTTGACCGTGCGCCGCCGCCGAAGTTGACCGCTGCTAAACACGCGCTTTATTCGTTTTATGTGGTCTATGTGCTTACAATATATGATGGCTGGACCGTCGGAGAGGGTGCGCCAAGAGATGGCCGAGTAAATAAAAGTACGTAGCCGAGGGAATACAAATCGGGGATGGATGATGTGAATGCTTGTGAAAAGCAGTGCTAATTTCATTACCACCCTATCTACGTCTTCTTAAAAAGAAAATTGAGAAGATTAGGTAAATTTTAAAACGGTTTAGTTTGTTTAAATTGATATAAAACTATAAATATATGTCCATAGTAGTTCATAGTTAAGGTAAATTCTGTTTCTTTAGTGAATAGTTAATTCGTATGCGGAATAGTTTATTAAGAATATAGCAAAAAGTGTTCTAACATAACTTTTACGAATGACGAAGCAGATGTAAGCCTAATTTTTATATATGTCTTTACCCCGTCAAGCAGACGGGGTTCGATTCCCGGAACTAAGTACCCACAAGTGTGAATTAATTGTTCATGTAGTCACTGGGCTATTGAATGAACCGTTCAGTTAAATCACACTAAATATACAAACCAAATTCTTATAATTAAAAACCACGTCTGCAATAGCAAAAACTACAAATCCACTCATTAATCTACAATCGCAGTATGCGTAACCCACAACACGCAACTGGTCATTAAAAACCGTGTGAACAACACAACAACGACAATAACATCACATTATAAAAAAATCGCTATGATATATGATAAAAATATAAATACAAACTCAATTAAAACATGTTTCCAGGCTGAAGGACCAGTTTGTTTGATGACCTGGTCTACGGACCAAATACAATATTATTTATTAATATTTTTGATATTTTTATGTCTGTAATAACAATGTCGGAAATATTTAAATATATATTTAAATTGCATTGCGCATATTTCTAAATAACCTTCCATTACAATATTGTAATATTTATTAAAATATTTGTGTGTGTGTGTGTTTTATTGATTTCTTTTTTCATTTTAAAAATAAATATTGCATGTAGGGGGAATTAACGGAATGTTAATTCCCTCGTCCTCACTGCCATTAAACATGACCACATTTAACAGTACTTACGATCACGTTTTTACGAGCTGCGACAAAAAATAGAGTGTTTTTAGAAAATAATGTAATTCAGACTTCATATGTTCCTTTTTATGGTGCCTTTCTTTAATATTTTTCAAACGTTCTCTGGTGTGGAAAACTTAGCATGATTTGATTCTTGTAGATTCTAGAACATGTTTAATATTTTTGTGAGGGTAAACCGCTTCATAATGTAACGCGTTATTTCACTCCTTCACGCATATTTCAGCGGTCTTCAAATTTTGAACAGTCGCTTCTCCCATTATCCGTCTGCAAAGTGATCTAAACTGAACTGTAAATACAATGGTCAGACAAGGCTAGGTGTAAACGCTCTAAGCTTGAAGTGGAAGGACGTTAAACACGGAACAGTGATAATATAATCTCACATGCACAACAGATTGAAACAATAACGATTCGAAATTAAATGGTAAGAATTTGTTGAAACAAATAGAACCACTACATCCACGACCATATTCAAATACAGAAGTCCTAAGAAGATACACAGAAAATCTGATAAAATGTTCATAGTTTTATTAAGTTCTTGAAATGGATCTTGTTTCTAAGATTTTATAAAATTGTTCGCTTATTAGCTATAATTAAATAATAAAGCATTAAACACTTATATTAACACTATATAACATAAATGGAAAACTTCCAAATATAATACAATGAAGCTAATCGAAAACTGAAACAATGTTCGACGAAATCGCATCGTCTAACTTTCACGCCAAGAGCCGCCACTTGATAGCCCAACATTCTCTTTCTGGCTTGGCGCCATGCCACCCAAATTCCTATCACTATGTAAATATTTTAAAGCAACGTGTATGTGGGATACACTACCCGACTACCAGGGCCCGAACATGTTTAAGTTGCGCCGACATAGTTTCAATTTCCATCCTTCCATGTCCGCGAGCAACAACGCCGCTGCATATTTGCATCTTGTGCGAAACATTGATGTCGAGCACACCGAAAATGTGATATTTCCCCCCGTTCGGCACATTCTGCGAAAACAATAACAAAATATGTCCAAAACGAAAAGGTTATCATTATATCGTGTCAAAGTGTTGGATAATAGACTGCAAACTTTTAAATATATTACATTGAATTACACTGGATTGTGTTTTGTGTTGTACGAGTTTTCGTCTGACACAACGGTGGAGGTATATAGATATAGCCGCAGGGTGTGCAACGTACAATCCCTTTGTGAAAAGTTTTAATTAGTTAACCAAAAAACAACAACGCGATGGTGGGACGCATGGCGAATGCACAACGAGGCCTGGCCGAAAGCTGCTGGAATGGTGGAGGCGTCGGTAGTGTTTGGGGCATGTATCTTAAGCGCTTTATTAAATTATACCGATTTTCTCTGCGCATTGAGAGGGGAGAAAACCCTCACCCAATGTAGCAACAACGGGTAGACACCAGTTACAACTTGTTTCAAAGTTTGCACTTGTTTAAAGTTGCTTTTGTATTTTTATTAAATTTTCTAATATTGTTTATTAAACGTTTCTTTAAAATATTCAAACGTTTAACTCTAGCACACTATTGCGATTTTATTTCTTTCTTTTTGTACTCCATTAATTAATGCTACTTAATTTTCTATTTTAATGGTAAATATATGTGTAAAATTATATTATATTCTGCTTGTTTTGTTATTTTTAAATGTTATTGATGATTTTTGTTATTTAGCAAATTCAAATTTTCATTTAATTTCTATTTATATTGTTTTCATTGTAACTGAATACATAAATACAGCATAAATAGTTGATTTTTAATGTTGGCTTGTTCATATTTATATTGATATACATTTAGGCATTTCTATATAGACTAAAAAAATTGTAATTTTGGTCCTGAGACCTGGCCATCGACCATACCGGTCCTTTAGCCTGGATTTATATTTATTACGTATTTGTATTACATGTTGTTATTGCGATTTTGTATCGTGTGAATTGAGTGTTGTTGGTTGCGCACATTTGCGATTGTTGATGTTGGGTGTTAATTTTGAAGAGTGGTTGATTTCTTGGTGTGTGGTTTTTATATGTGCGGATTAATGTGATGCTTGTGAGTTGTAATTGTGAAGTAATGAGTGCCCACCCCGGGGACTCGAACCCCGTCCTGCTGCGTGATAAGCAGAAGCACTACCGACGGTGTTGCCTAGGTGGGCTTATAGACTATTAAAGATATTATAGACTATTATAGACTATTAAATTTCAATATTCATTTAATCCCATGTTGTTTGTGCAAAGTGACAACTCAACTTTTCAAATTGTTTAAATTGCATGAAATATTTATATGAATGAAAGAATATATGTGTTCATTATATGGATGTTTTCATTCATTTTCGGCGTATTTATGAAAACAGGATTATTTAATTGTTATTTTGAATTAAATTATTAATTTATTAATTCTACTAAATAAAGTCGCTTGTAACAACAAACTATTGCATCGTAACGAAATCTAAGCATTGCAACGAAAAATTTGGTATCGAACAGTATCGAAATTTCAGGGAAATAAAGGACCACACATTTTCCACGACGATGTTTGTAAAAGTAAAGAAATGTTAAAGCCTTGAATCGATATGAAACGCTAAATTATTTAATAACAATGTACCTATACTTACATTTTATTCGTCCTTATACTTTATTAGACCCGACTGATTATAACAAATATTAGAGGATTGATAAAAGAAGCCCAAAAGCCCCGAAATTCGCGGTAAAATTCATTGTCCACCTTGATACTCGCTGATAAAATCACAGTTAGAAATGCACATGCTCGTTATAGCCTAGTTCCAAAACATTGATTTTTCGCATTTTTGAAAGTTTCTTATCTTTTTATCTTAAAATGCCCGATATAAGTTTGGAATGAAAATTCCAAGTCAAGACGAAGTTATAACCAAATGAGTTATTCATTCACCCCAAAATATTTAAACGAGTCAACCAATAAACTTGAAGTTATTTGTTGTTATTGTTTACATACTTATCTAGTATAGGTCATGGATTTTTAGTTTTTGATTTTTTACGTTATAAAATGCTGTCTTTACTGACTACGGAACGATAAAATTATGTATTGAATATTCAAAAAGAGCCTCGAATAATTATGAAATATACGAATATGTTACAATAAATAATATTGTATTTGGTCCGCGGACCTAGCCATCCTAACCTAACCTAACCTAGCCATCGACCTAACTGGTCCTCCAGTCGTTTTTATATACAATTTGTGTTTTTATTGTTTTTCTTTGTACATGGTATGTATATATGTGAAGTTTACAATTTTTGTTGTTGTTATTGTGATGTTGTGATGTTGTAATGAAGGTGATGTTGTTGATGTTTTTTCTCCGTGTTTATATTTTTGAGTATATATGTGCACAGACTGCATTGAACATCATGTAATGAGTAAGTTTTTAATTGAAGTGGCTTTTTCTTGAGTGTATTTGTAGTGTGAATTTCTAGTGTGAATTAATATAATAAATTAATTCACACTTGTGGGTGCCCACCCCGGGGACTCGAATTCCGTCCGCCTGCACGGTAGACCGAAGCAATACCAGCTGTGCTGCCCCGGTGGGCTAATATGTTATATTTAAATTTAACAGAGAAAGCAAACGCTTTCATTAGAAGGTTATTATACTAAATAATTTTATTTATTTTTTGTTTTATTT
>WSZQ02103208.1:0-43600 GCA_019419845.2 Weissflogia rhopalogaster
CGCAACTTATTTACCGAACCGTTGAAGCTATCGATCTCTCGATGCGTTTAAACGACTTATTTCGCGAAAATAATGCACCTCATTTATTTGAATTTCTCCGCTTATCCTACTAGTCCTTACTACCTATTTTATCTTCCAGAGACATAAAATAAAATTGACTGAAATCATGACTGAATGTAATCAGTAATGGCAAACCTATATTGTAAAAACAATCTATCAAAAAGTCTCAAATGTAAAACCGTTTGTTCCAATCTACGGTTGAGCAACCTGCGGTCCGGCGAACATATTTGTGTGGCCCGCGACTAATGATCTTTAACAATACCCCTTTATTGTAGGATATCATCTTTATGTTCATTTCCTTTATGTTCCTTAGATACCAAAATACTTGTTTTAAAATATTGTTGAATGATTTCGAAACATGGACATATATTGTTATATCTTGTCACAAATTAAATAAATTACACAATAAAAAAACTATTTAACCCTGAATGACGTCTAATATTACTGAGATCAAAATTAATTGTACAGGAAGAGAAGCAATTTTCTTTTTATTTCGAAATTATTTACAGACAATAGAATTTACCAACAAATAGAAAGATCAACAGAAATTAAAACATTCTAAAGTATTTCCCACCGAAACCTTCGAGTTTCGGTAACGTTTTCCTGCGTTTTCCATCTAGCTATATATTTCGAAGAAGGTTAACATCAGGGGGGTTGGAATTTCGGTTATTAATCTCAATTATAGTCGCCTTTCTCCTCCCTGCACGTAATGGTAATGGGTGCGGAAGTATTTCTTAATTAAAATAAATTCGTAAGAAAGATTCATCCACAGTGGGAAGGGCCCACCCAGTCAGACAGTAACTGCAATGGCGTAGCTCAAGTGAGATGTTAATGCCTGAATCCCCTCGCGGAATGCAAGAAGGATCAAATGAGGTGTGAAGCAAGGTATCACACGCGCGATACTGATGGGGGCGGAAGCAGGCTTTTTGCATGTTCCAATGACGCGCCTCGTTGCTGAATGGGCGACGTCTGGCACAGTGGAACGCCACGTTAATTGATTGCTTTTAGTTCTTGGCGGCTGGGGTCCACACAGGTTTGTACCTCAAAAGGCCCCCGTGTCTGCCCTGATGTAAGTCTAAACTTGTGGAGCAACCGAGAAATACATTAGGTTGCCGTCCAGTGATGGCATAGTAAAAGGGGCGGGCACGATGCCAGTTCAATTATGGGCGGTTAATGCATGTACGTGTGTGGGTTGCCGCTCCAGGTCAGCTAATGACGGTTGATGAGTTTATCGAGTTGAGTGCTGCCGCCACCCGCTTTATGCGTATGGTGGTTGGTCTAGTCTCCTCGGTGGTGGCACGCAACAAATGCCACCTCTTTCATGTTGATTGTGTCACGAAGTGACAGCGGCTGTGTGTTAACGGAAATCTGTTTTTGAATTTTGCAGTGAAATACCTGAGGGAGGTGACGCCGTACTTTCGCAAGGCGAGCATCATTTCGGAGGTGGGCTGGGAGCTGCAGCGTGGTTTCCTGTCCTGCGCGCCTCCGGCGGTCCGATCGCCCCAGCGGGCCGACACGCGATATCTGCCGTTGCAGCTGTGTCACTTGGCCCGCAATTTTCGATATCCCGATCCCGGTGAGTGGTTTTTATGATCGTATTTACTTTATTTTTATTGCTTTCTATCCCGTTGGGGATTACATTACTTAGGTATCTTTGACAATTGCATTTGCGTCTTAATATTTAAAGGCCAAATTAGGATCTTTTGAATGAGCTCCTAGAAAGTAATTATATAGAATATAGAAATAGTTTTAATTTTCAAAAATGAGTAACTTCCAATTGTAATTCTCGATGATAGTATTAAACCTATTCCATAATATCAAAATTTATATCACGAGTCAATTGAACAAATTTCAATTCAATATATAATTGAAGTCGAATTTATCAAAGCTTCCTTCCTATTTAATGAACCCCATCTGTCCATATTAGAAGACTGTATTAGTATTGTCGAGTATTCTTCTTCATTTTACAAGGGGAGTGTTCGCGCGTATTGCATCTTTCACGATGATTTTTATATGCACTCACGAATCTCTCCACGAGCTCTAAATTAATACCCAGGCTGCATTGATCCTCCGTCAGGAGGACAACGACAAGGTGGTAAATTTAACAAATATTTATTTAACATACGTACAAAACTTACGACCCACCTAATCGCGTCACGGTCGAACAAGATCGAGCCGAGGGCGCGCACTACTTAGCTAGTCCAAAAAAGGGACGCTCAGAAGCGTTGCGCAGTTGCCACTCAGCTCGTTATCTTGGCGAGCAGGACGCCACCTTCAAATATTGATGGCGACCAGAAGTCAGCGCATCACAGCGCTGAACAGGGAGTACTCCGAACTTCCCCTCAGATTTGTATAAAAATTGGTATACCTAGAGTCTTTAAATTAGCGTTTTAACTAATATTTTACCTCGAATGTAAAGTGAACAAACAAACTTCACTCGTTGCTATAAATTCCTACATAATTCGCCGTAATTTCAACTAAATACTTTACTCACCACTAACCATTGATCCTTTGAATATTTCAATGAACATTTTCACTTATTTCATAAGGCACGTTTGCCGAAATTTTAAATTATTATTAATTAAAACAATTTTATTAACAATGGTTTGAACTTTTGACCCGAATTGTAGGACTTTCGATAATTGTGGTATTATTGAAACGAATTTTCATGAAACAATGTCACATTTTATTTTATTATAATTATTTCTAAATTATTAGTTAGTTGCAAATTTTTAATAATAATTTGTTGATATTTGTAAGTTTGCTTAAATACTAGTAGCATTATATATTGTGACGAACTACCAACAATTTTCTTTATAATATTAACAAAACATTCATTAAGTTTAACAAATATTGACGTGACATTTTTATGCTTGTATTTTATAAGTTTATTCCTTGGATTATATATTAATGAGTTTTAATTAACTCTTTACTGTTTTAAAAATATTTTCTAAACCAACTGTAGGTATTTTATAGAAGGTGTATTAAAATGGGTAATTTAGTGGCAGTGAAATTTTTAGTTCCTTTGTTGCATAATTAATTTTAATATGCAAGAAACACAGGAAAGGCTAATTTCACGTAAATGTCGCAGGTGTCATAAATTAGGCTGTTGTGCATTAATTCCGAGATAGCGGGATAAGCAGGCAAACAACATAAAACTTTGTTTGCGAAACTGACAAAAAGGCAAAAATCGTAAAAGTTTAATTAGTCGGGTGGTGCGCGCTAACTACTAGCGCACACACATCCGCTACTGCGCCTGAGGCGCGCGCCCACGCGTTCTCTAAGCGCATTTTACATATTCAATTCGCGTATGAATTTTAATGTCGCATACACGGTTCGTGCAGGCAGGCGGGCCGGGCTGCTCTTCGCGCAAGAGCGGACAGGTTGTGTACGACGAGGGGTATATGGCGGCAGCAACGGTGACGGCGGCGGTGGCACGAGAAAGAGAGACAGTGGGGAGAGGGCGGGTGAATGGCAGCCGTGTTGAGCGCGTGTATCTGTTTTCTCGCCGCCTCGCAAACCGCTCGCACACTCGGTGCTGTCGGTTGAAGAGAACGTCGCTGAAGGGCCGGAGCGCGGATCGATAACAAGTATGTCGCGAAATGCAAGCGACGGCGGTGGTTGTCAGAGGGGGGGAGGGAGTTGACTTTGGGGGTGGCTTTAGGGCAGGCCTGGCATCGTGACTCCAAAACTCTCCGCGTTTGACACTTGTAAGTTGCACTCGAGTTACACACGAGAGTTGTAGCTCTCATTGCGCGCACGCGGCTCGTTCGTCTTCCTTCGAATGCACATATTTTTATTATGAGCGCGAGTTATGTGACAATATGTAGACGACTGTTGGGCAATTTGAGCGTAACTGTGTGTCGTTGGCAGCTATCCAAAGGCTGGCAGTTTGGGCAAAAGGAACTTAGCAGGATTTCCTGTTCATGTTAAGCCATCTGTTTATTAGGGAAAAGGAAATTATTGTTTTTCAAGAAGTATGAATTAAAATCATAAATGATTTATCAGAATTTTCAAAATCATAAATAAAAATAATTACATAAAAAAGACGTCGATACCCTGTTGCTTTTTTTGCAATAAATATTAATAAATAAAAGAAGGCATTATCAAGCATAATAAAGAAATCAATTTTGTTAGTATAATTAATAAAAAAAAAACTTTTGTTTGTTTTTGATAAAATTTGCACCTGTCAAAGCAAAAAACGAGATATATTTACCGGCATGTAGTTAGTAAATAATGCCCGAGAAAAATGATTTTGCTGCTCCCTAAGAAGAAAATAAAAATAGAAAGTGCCTCACCTCATTTGCATTTGTTGTTAATATTGACCAATTTAGTATAAATTTATAAAGCCCCACTTTTTTCGATTGGGGCAAATGTCATAAAAAGTGTAGTAAAGTTTGCAATTTTCAATGAATCAGTCCATTAGAAGATATATTTAGCGATATATTTAGCGATTTTTCAATGTGTAAAATCTTAAATAATGCCTTAAAATAAGAATATAATTAGTCATAGTATATATTTCCAAAACAATCTTATTGAATAGTTACGAGATGTATGAATCATATAAATTTCGGAAATACCTAGAAAATTACAAAATTTCACTATTAAACTTAGCTTCCTGCTAGCTTCCTATCAACACGCAACCTGTACATATCTCGTCGGTTTGAATGGATATAACTTTTTTCTTCCTTTGTGCCAATCACTGGATGCAGCAAGCCTCGTAAATATCAGATAAAGTTTTCGGTGAAATAGGTTTCAACTATTGGCTGCACTCTGCGCCTTTTCCGGATATTTCCAAGTAAGACGTAAGGGCAAAGGGGGTTGAAAAAGCAAAAGTTATGGGAAATTAAGGGAAAATCCACACGCTGTATGACCCGCCACCATTCGGCCAGCAAAAGCGAAAAGTGTGCGCGTGACGATGCTTTGGCGAAACTTTATGCCTTCACAAATTTTGTCCATTTCCATATATACGCTGGTCGGCTGTTCTTATGCGTGGCGGTGCAGCGCGCGGTGGCGGCTATAGAAATCCATACGCGGCAAACGACGGCTGTGTGTAATATGTGAATGCATGTAGGGCCATATATTCTGCGCCGCGTTTTCCGCTCGTGGCGGAGAGAAGTCAGCTGCTCTTCGCCGCCTAACACTGCGCACAAATTTCGCCTGAATGCGGCTCAACGGAGGCGGCAGCGGCGGCGGCGCCTTTCTCTACCGCCTGCCGCTGCCGTCGGCGTCGCCGTCATGTATGCTGCCGACCGCTTTAGGTTACTTTAACGTTCAGGTTTCGACAGCGGCGTGCATCGATCCAAACACAATACATTATTGTGTGTAAAGTTTTGTTCCAATACGCATGTGTGTGCGTCTACGTATACGCGGGTGCGTTGTTATTCGTGTGTGTGAAACGTCGCTACGCGTCGTATTCTGCGGAAAACATCTATAATCAGAAATGATAGCTTTCCTATACTAGATCTTTATTGATATTAATATTAATCACTTCATAGATCATAGAATTTATTATACTTTATAAGTTCTTTATTTAATTATTATTGAAGAATATAATTGGTGTATTGGTTTATAATTAATTATTTTTCAAAAATGTGTATCTATTAAATACAGATAGTAAATAATTTGGACTAGTTACTAATAAATTCTTTGATATACCAGAACAGAATACATTTTTGGTGTTAAATTACTTTCTTATCATTTTTAATTTTAATTGCGCTTTCTTGATAGTCGAAGTCAATTTAAATATCGCCAATGATAATGAATCATTGTGAACCTATGGGGCGCATCCATTTATTTACGGATATTGGAGTCTATCCGAATAGATTCTCTGCCTATTACCTCGCCAATTATATTTCTAAATACCAAAATGTTATATATTCTCAAATGTTCTACTCACTTGGTCTTGCGAGGATCACTTTTTCCTGTGTTTGTTCCTCTCTGCAGATAATATATTCTGGCCTCCACAGTTTGTAATGCCTGGTAACCAGAATTAGTATCCGTGAATGACACCCTGCCTAATTTGTTCACTCCATTCCACGTGGTCACCAGGGGGTCCGCCATTTTAAAGAAAATATGTAAGATATAATATGTAAGATGTTATATAAATAAATGTTGATTTATATAAATTATATAAACCTAAATTAATGGTTATTTTTTCATTTCAAATTAACATAAGTAACATAATTTAATTTAAATATTTAATGCAAATTTGATGCATCCGAAAGTTTGGAAAACCACAGAGGCTCAAAGGTTTCTTATCACACAATATAAATCTCAATATAAACAATATAAACCTCTACCAGCCAAGATTAATGAATTCAATGTCTCATCAGCCCTGACGTATCTAATATCCCATATTCACCTAAATTTGAATTTAAAAATGCACATCATGAAGATTTTATGAAATGTTGGAACCTTGTACTAATGAGGGTCCATGAATCATATAATAATAAACAAGTCCAGCCAAGTGACGCAGTGGTCTGGTCTATGGCTACTGACCACGAGGTCCCGAGTTCGATTCTCGGTGGGGATGCATAGTAAAGTAAATTCTTCTTCTTATCATTAGTGTTAGCCTCTAATATGACTAATTGCATTGAAAAAGAATTTAATAGAGCTAATGACCAAAGTAGTCGATGCTCGGTAAACTCAAACAAACAAAGAACAAACAAGTTTATATTTCCACATTTTCTCTCGAAACATTCGAGAATAAACTATCCGAATTCGCAAATTCATATAATAGGGATATAAAATTATCTCAATATTATGAAATTTCAATTATCAAATATCAAAATTCAAAAAAGATATCTAAAATCAAATAGATCATCCTTAAGAGTCAAATACGTGATTTATTCGTATTTGCAATAAATGTTGGCAACTTCCAACGCATTCAATGGCGATGATGGTAGGAAAGGGTTACAAACATATTATTCGAAAGCAAACACATAAATATCCACGTACCCTCGATGAGAGAACCCCAATTATGTAGACGAAACGATAGCAATGCGAAGGCAGCGGAAAGTACTTTACACGCCCCACCATCGCCAACAGCCCAAAACGACACAGCTAAAGCATGCAACAAATTATAGTGGTTGAAGATTTATTGCAGCATCGATCCCCGCATGACTAATGCATTATTATCACCAGCGCCGTAATTCACGTCGCGCAAACGGTGGCAGCAACGGCGGCGGCGTGGCGTTTTGCATAATGCGCCGCGTTGCAAAGCAAACCGACATGCAAACGTGATTGATCCCAACCGTACCGTAAGCCCTGCCACCCCAGCCCACACATGCAGAACACACGTGGAATGCAACTAACGATTCTAATTGCACAAGCGCGCAATATTGTGCACGCAAATTGCTCGCACATTACTGACGAACGGTTGCTACTAAACGCACATTTACTCCATCCACACACTGGCATTTTTCGCGCCGTAATTAATTGTTTAATTAATTCACCGCGCCCTACACACACCAACGCATTAGTGGCTACAAAAGTTTATTAAGATATAGATAAAGTTGGAAAGTTGTAAACTTACTCTAAACTTTTAAAATGCAAAGAAGCATTCGAGGTGGAATACGCAGACTTTCCGCTTTCTAAAGTCTACAATGCGACTGTTTAAAACTGAGTTAAATTCTTAACGAGTACACTTAATTTGTAAGTTAGTTAAAATATCCTTGATTTTTTTTTTCTAGTTGCAAACTTAGCTCCAACACAACTGCAAATAGAAGTTTCTGCTTGGAACGGGAGCTATGTTTTCTTGAAATTTTACTAAACTTGGGACTTGCACTATTATTAATTAGTGCCTTAATACAGAAGCTTTCTCTGTGTAGCTATAAACTTTCGAAATTTGTCAAAATTGGCGTAAAAGGCAGGAATACTTCAATAAACAATTTACAAGAATCGTTCCTCAAGTAACTATTATTATTACATAATAGTAGCAAAACATATTTATACATCAATATTTTGCCAACGTATTTTCCAAGCCCAAAGCACAAGTAATAGGCAATTTTCGGAATAGCCTTAGGCTCTCCTAGCGATGCAATCTTTATCTTTTAAATTGTTACAAATCTTCCTTTTATTGGTATCTTTAGTTTTGAGAACATGTAATCCAGAGAATAATGCGGCTGAGAATCCAGAGAATATTTTGGTCAAAATCAAGCTTTGTTAACTTTCAATTTCACATGCTAGAACCATTTTTTTTACCAAATTTGTGGAGACTAAAAATATTGTCGTTCTATGTTCTAAGCAATACAGATTTTTCGTATATATTTATAACGACGAAATTTAATCTTACTTTGCATCAATTTCCGAATCCAATTCGATTTTCACCCTCACCGTGACGCGGGCCACGTATTCACCACGTGATTCCCTTTGAACGAAGGAGATTAATATGTCAAAATGTGGGTTTAACATTATTTCGTACGAGGTTCAAACGCAACGCATTTTTCCATGTTTCATGCACGGCCGCGTTTAGCGTAGGTGGCGCGCATTAAACCAAAAGCCGACACCGCGCGTAGAATACGAAATTTTCTTTTAATATCCTCCCCCGCGATAAGGACCTAATCTTGACGCCACAAATAATCCCATCCTCTCCTCCTTGTACATCTCTTCACATCCGGGCAGACGCTGTGCGGCTCTCAAAAAGATTCCGTCAACAGGCTACATCTACAGACAACTTTACCCTGGACGCTATTTTATAAATATGCAAGATATACTCGTTTATTCCACTTTACGACATAAAAACCTTCCATGAATATGTTATAAGATAGGTAACAATGGGAATTTCGTAATCTTAAAGGCATTTTATATTAGTATGTCCTCTAAGAAATTAAATTTTTGAATATAATATAATTATTGAATATCTTTCAAGATTAGGGTGCATATTTGTTTAGGTGCATAGGGTTAGATTCATTAAAAAGGTTTTAAAAATGTAGTGACATTTAAGAATGTAAGGACATTCTTGGACAACGAAAACAAAACGCTTAATTGTATCGCGTGTTTTCCGTGCTGTCCTACATCGTTATTTCTTTGCTCTGCCGCCGCCGCTCATTGTTTGTAATGTTAATTAAGATTAAATTCCGGGCGCGCCGACCCGCTTGCGCCTGCGAAGTAACCGGCCAGTCGGACTTCTTCACCTTGTCGCGCCCGGCACAAAGGTTCGAAAAAGGAAACACCGAATAATTTTTCGTGCTTCGCCCGCTTGATGCGCCGTAACGCAACAATGCAGCCGACATTCGTGTGGCGGCTGAGACAATGGCGTTCGTTATTTGTTCCTTTTCTGTTTCCGGGGTCAAACTCGCCCTCCTTCTTCCCGCAGCCTGCCGGCATCGCCGAAAACGCAAACGTGCAGCTTCTGGCCACTTAGTGCGATTACAACTTTGTTTTAAAATAATGCGCGCTTTAAGCTCAAGCGGAACGCGGTCGGCGAGCGAGACAATTACGCTTTTCAATTGCGTCTTTATTGAGTGTCGCGGGCAATGACTCAAGCAAAAGAGCGTTTCCATCCGGGTTTTCCCTTTGGTGCATTCAGTTAATTTCAGGGCGAGAGAAGGGTGAATTTTAAAAAGTTAACTGAGGAAAAAACGCATAATCCTTCTATTGTGCTTTAATTAAAATTTGATTCTTTTGATATTCCATTTTTGAATAAATATAAAATTCGAAAAATATGCTTGAAAACTAGGTGTCGGCTCGTGATTATCAGACTGGAAAGGATTATGTATATACAAAATCACATATCTTTGCAAATTATGTCCTGAATTTAAATTTCAAATTTTAAAAAAGTCTTCAAAAATCAAAAATGAGCTAGTTATTCCAAAATATTAAAGAATTTTCTCAAATTAATATTTAATGAGTTTTATATAGATACAGGGATTATATAAATCGTATTTTACATTAAAATAAATATGGTTATTAAACAATCCCATATCAGGAATTTCATGCATTCAATTGCGTTTCATATAGAATTATTTGTTAGTATTACTTTTATCTTCAGTTTGCAGTTAGGGTAATACATGGCTGTGAACATTTAGCAGAAGATAATTAACATTTTGTTTGTGGGCGTGCATTTAGTTTATGAAGCCATCCTGCAATTTGGAATGCTAGTTATATCCTCATTCGGAGAACGAATATGGCAACGATATATTTAATGTGTTTTGCATATTAACGCCGAATGCACGTGGCATTGCCCGCAGCGGAACTATCCCGCACAAACCTATTCGAACGCCGCACACGATTAAAATTCAAACAAAAACTTAAATAGCGAATTCGGCGACGCGGAAGAGATTGGAAAATTTAGTTTGTACGCGCTACCGATCTCTCATGCAAACTCCGGCGCCCAAAACTCCAGCGAAACTCTACAGACACACGCTAACGCTTCACTGCTGCCACATGACTTACTTTAATACGTATTTGATTTACAAAAAGCCATTAAATCCGTGGGGGGGGGGGCAAAGTTTGCAAACCGACGCGGGTCCATTGGGATATTCTAAGCTTTAATGATTTGTATTTTCTTGCATGATGAAGGTATAAAAACTGTGCAAGTTGTAGCAAAGTCCAATGAATCTCCAGGAAAATGTATTTTATATGGAAATGAAGGATTAAGATGCCTGATTAAAGAACAATATGAAATCCAGATGTTAATTGCCAATAACCAATCGTTAATAATGGTTAAGATTTAGATTAGTATAAAATCTAATAAAGATGCAATGCATGGAGCGTTTGGGGGCGAGTTTGCTCCTAGGAAAAAGACAATGCGACCTCGTTTCGTTGTTACGCTGTGGTTATGTTCGTCATGCCGGCGCATTCACATGCCCCTCAATCTCAACTGATAGCAGCCTCGTGCACGGGCGGCATAATGCGCGACGATTTGTTGACAACAGCCGAGGGCGGCAAGAAATCACACGCTGTTCGTTGCAAGAAAATCGTGTCAGTCACGTTTGCGGTGTTTTCGCGTCACATGCGGGGTGTATAACTCATCCGAGAGGCATCCGCCAAAATGCAGTAAATCCTCCGGATAACTGTGTGGCGAGGAAGTGAAAAACAAACGGCTCAATTTTGATTCGGAAAGCGTGATGACATTGCTACTACATCGCAATATAGCCTGGCCAGGTGACGTCGTTTGCAGCCCTTAAGGACCCGAAACTAGTTCATGACGTGTAGATACTTACTGTAGATGCGATCTTCCTCGTGTCCAGGAAAATGGAATGATTAATGTCGGTTTATGTTGCGGGCGGCGCTGGGTGAGGCGGTCACAGACGAGAAGAGAAAAAAGTCGTTTGGCAGCGGCGGCGTTTCCGGGCCTTTTGCACGCTGTCGGCAGTTCGCTTCCTCTACGAACGAATACGCCAAGCGCGCACACCATTGTTTTAATTGTCGCAGGACCCCGACACGAGGATACGGTGATTTATTGTCGACGCGCGCAAAAAGGAGTGCTCGGTGTGCTTGCCATCGCGTTTGCTGCATACATGGGAACATGGAGATGTACCAATGAGTGACAAACGCGAATTTGCAAAGAAATGAAATGACACCAGGCTGGATGAGCGAAAGCCAATTAAAAGTTTTGTCGAATCAATCACAGTAAAAAGAACTTCCCAGAGAATTTTTCAAAAATATCCTCTGTCATTTGCAAATGGCATCAACAGAATTATCAAATCGAATAAGACTTCCAGTAAATCAGGAACGGTCTTTCAATACGCGAGTGTCAGAAAACGGATGTGATTTAATTTAGCTTTTGACTGGAAGATCTTGGTTATTATACCTTATCCTTGGTCTACATCATGATGAATTATAAAATCGCATTTCGCTAGCCGCATGTTCCGCATTCGCATGGCTATGTATCTTAACAACCACTATTCTTTTGTGCGCCTCGAAATTGGATTAGCTCTATAACGGATGCATTGAAACGGCACAAAATAATGTGGTAATCTCTTGTCAAAGAGATTCTCTCTAATGCAAACCGGGGGACGTAATATCAGAGAAACGAAGCGCAGTGAAATGAAGGAAAGAAAATCTAAAGATGTTATTACCCCTATCGAATTCTTAAATGTCACCTGACAATTATTTGAGAATAGCGCACTCTAGATTGTCCTGAAATCACTATGAAAGTACCCGATTAAATTACACCCAGCAGGCGAGCCGGGTATTTTAGTGTGATTGCTTTCAGGCGGATGGTTTACTCGTTTTCGATCACTAATGCCACTTACTTACTCCTCGTACTGTCGCTTTGATACAATACCTGTAATATGTGTAAGTATTGATTCCAGAAATCAGTGCTATGCGGCCACGAAGGTTGTGCACACTCGAGGGTATGATTAGATTGAATTACTCTCCTGGAAACTATCCTTCCCATCACATTCAACGTAGAAAAGTATTGCAAGCCTTTCACGTAAATCATAAAGAAAACATCCTATATTTAATGCAGTTGAAGCAACAAAGTAATGTCCTTTATATTGACTATCTCAAGAATAACCCAGTCAGTCCATAATGAATTTAGTGATCCTCTTCCCTAAAACGGGACTTTGCTTTCTTCTTCAACTCTGTAACTAAGATTTCCAGGGGTAGTTAATTAATTTTGTATTTTAAGATTTCATCATTCCTTCGAATGTTGTATACACCATCTGGACGTTGGTTTATTAGATTTTAGGGAATGAAAAAGGAAGCATTTCATTGCAAACAAAATGTGTTGTAGAATGGTTCTTCCATGTCGTGCCTCGACGACCGATGAGGCATCGTTAATGCTGGCCACTTGATTAAGGGTGATTGATGACGTTCCCTTTTTTGTGAATGTTGCAGAGGGCCGTGTACTGGAGCTGCATTCACCGGATGCCGTGCATAGCTGTGTCCTGCGGGCAGCCGATCCGGGCGAGGCAACAGCGTGGTTCAACACGTTGCATTCGGCGCTTGCTGGACTCACCACGCAGGCCTTGCACGAGGCGGCAAGAGCCATCCCAGATCTGCGGCACATCGGATGGTTAGTGCGTCGACCGCGAATGGAGGTTTGTTACCACATGGTACCTCAACGTAGAGTTTGAAATTTAATCGCTGTTTTTATTTCCTACAGAATAACATGTCAAGTTCGGAAAGTAGCGAAGACATGGACCGATGGCATTCGATCTTCGGAGCCGTCACCGACAGTGAGCTACGGTTGTACGAAAGCGCGCCTTGGTCTGGGGATGCGTGGCGTGCACCTGCCGAGGCGTATTCGCTGATTGCGACGCGATTAGTTGGCTCCGGTAAACGGGCCGACTTGCCCGAGTTCAGCATACGCTGTGCCACTGCTGATGGAGTTATTACGCATAGTCTGCGTGCAGAGACACATCGTGATCTGGCAGGCTGGGCGAAGGCTTTGGTCAATGGTAGTCATGCTAGTGCAGTTACCCAAAGGGAGCTAGTGTGTCGTAAGTATTTATTTACGATCACCATTCAAGTCCGAGGATGCCTTGAAATTTATACCCCGGTATGCCCAGTATTTTCCCTGCATCTTTCTATGCCCAGAAATAATTGTTACCATGTGCGCAGTGATAGAAGTCTCTGCATTCTCATATAATTCCATGCAGCACTTGTTAAACTTATACATATCATTGAATTTGCTATTTTTACATATTAAATAATTTCCTTAATTTTTTTAATATAACTTTTTGTGCAAATTTTACTTTATTACACTACTTCGTATTATATTACATTTTTCCACGTTGGTATCCTTCTGAAAAATATAGTACAAGCCTAATTCGAGTCAACATTCGAATTAGGCTTGTTAGAACATCCGTGCCTGGGTGCCCAAATCCTGATTGTTGGCAAGCAATCGCCGATAACGTGTTGCTCGTGCTTTGCAGGATGCTCATGGAAGGGGCGGCCGGCGCAATTAGTTATTCATTACGAAAACGGATTCACTCTGCTTGAAGCCGGCACCGGTTCCCGGACGCTGTGGAGATTTCCGTTCGATCGTCTACGAAATTCGTCCGACGACGGCAGACGTATGCTCTTCTTGGACTTCGGTGGCGACGAGAGCGACATTGTAAGACAAACACGTCTTTTTTTCTCCCTCGGACCCCATCATTTATGCAGTGTCTTTTCTGATTGCAGGAACTAGACATGGATGGATGCCCAAAGCCAATTGTATTTATACTACATAACTTTTTGTCTGCCAAAATTCATCGACTCGGTTTGTACGCATAAGATGAAGCACTGCGATCAAACTCGATGGTACCCCGAACGAAGCATTCCACGGAGACTTGCGTCAATTAAATTTAAACAAATACGAACGAATCACAAACTTCCTAAAAAGAATATTCATAGATTCGTCCCATCATCGAAATCAATCAAAATGATCAAACATCAAAAAATGCACAAAATGCGATTACAATGAAAATAAAAATCAAACAGCAAACTTTTAACAATGTCTGCTAAATTACGAAGTATTTTAATAAGTAGGTGATCTTTTAGACGGTCTAATTTATCTTAATTTATGCGTTGGTCTTTTCTCTTATTCAGAGATAGTACAAACATAGTAAGCTCTCAATAGTTATATTTTATTACAAATTATATAAACAAATGATGAATTGTTTGAGTTTGAAAAATCCAAAGATTACATGTCAACTCTCAAATCATTACTATATAAGTTAATTGTAATTTTACTGCTTTTATAAATTTAGAATTGTTATACAATTTCTATTGATGAAATTACTACTCTACCATTTCAAAGATGTCGTCTGGTATCAGTGTGACTTCAGATATCGCGCAAGTTTACATAAACTAACCTAAATTTAACAAAACAAAAATGAAAACTATGTCCATGATTGTACATACTGAAGAATTATAGCTTTTTACTGAGTGGTTTAGTAGTTACAACAATATGGTTAGTGACAAATACTATATGAATACAATAAATCTGTAAATATAAGATTGTAATACCAATAATACTCCAAAACAACCAAAACATAGTCAGAACGTATATTATTGTATAGCAATAAATGTAAATTCATCGTTACATCAATATATTTATTTCCTGCCTTAAGTTTGAGTCACATATCATTCATTCTTGTTTAAAAAATAAAACAAAATTAATCCTACAATACAAATTTAATTCGACTATTTTTCTAGTAGACAATTTCAGGTTTTTGCGTCATTAGAATGCCAAAACGTTTCTTGATTGTGATTCTTTCCCTGGAATATTTGTCTTCGGGCGAAAACCGTGCTAAAATATTAAGAAAAGTAAGTTTTTCATGCTTAACATTGTATTAGGATACCTACCTGGATGAGCTGAGAGCGTGGGTTTGCCATTGGGAGCACTTTTCTATAAAAAAAGAAGCGCTATGCTTATTTCTCTAATGAAATGTGTATAGTAATTACCTTCAAAGTGTAAGCGCGTTTGCCATTTTCGTCCAAGTAATACATGAGATACATTTTGAGTTTTGTTGTTAGTATTACGAACAAGGGATCTTCTTGTCTACACGTGCAATTGGATAATGAAGAAGTGAATTGTTTTTGAGGTTACACGCTCAACTTGTTCGTTTATTCATTAATAGATGACGTTAGGTTATTTACCAATAGATGGCGATAACATATTTAAATTCAAACGTTTTTATTGTAAGTTATGAATGCTTTTTAAAGATTTCCAATTCAATTTTTATAATGTTATCTTTACAATTAACCACATATTCTGCTTTTTAAATAATCAGAGGAAGTTCTTCATTGGAATAGATTAATCAATAAAAGGTGATATTCATTACCATATTCTTCTAAAAGCTGATAATTTAATATTGCAACATACACGGAAATATTTTCACATTCCATTCAAAAACTTTAAGAATGTCTCATTGTTATTCATAATTAATCAGGTTCCACTATCGTATTTTCCGAAACATAAACTACGCATAGCTAATCTATTATAGTATTATCAGTCATTTAAAACTTTCCAAACATTGAACAATGACACTTAGCAAGCGTACGCTAATATTATTCCTAACGTTTATTTCTTCGTGCTTCAACACAGAAGTTACTGAAATCTACAAATGGACATACATAAACTACACATGGCCTAATCAAATAACATATCAATACTACGTACAAACTGGCCAATATATTCCCGAAAATAATTTGCCATTTAGTATTAAAATCAATGGCAATCGAATATACATGGCACTAGGAAAATTTTACCCTGGCACACCAGTAACAATTGGATATTCGTATATCAAAGATAAGAAAACAGCTCCATTAATAACGCCATTTCCTGATTGGGAAACAAATACTGAAAGCAGTTGCTCAGGTTTGCAAAATGTAATTGCTTTCGAGTTTGGTAAAAATGGTTTACTCTGGATTGTAGACGGATTAAGATTTAAGAACTTAACAGATTGCCCTCCGAAATTAGTAATATACAATGTTACAACACATGCTATAGTGCAATCATATAACTTTCCCAGAGAGGATGATAGTAATGAAGCATATTTGGGTGATATGGCTATAGATAACAATTACGCTTATATTACTGATAGTACCATTTTGGATCCTGGAATTATTGTCTATTCGAAAATTACTAATAAATCATGGAAACTTCGTGATAGTAGCATGTTCCCGGATCAAGCAAATAGTTTGTTTACTTTTGGTGCAAAAAAGTACAATTATTACTATCCTGTGGGACCAATTGTGGTATCACCAAAAAACAAGAAAACAAGGTTTATATTCTACAGTCCAGTCAGTAGTTTAAATATTTATAAAATCGACATCCACACTGTTAACAATCAATCATTAATTCAGAGAAGTCTATGGAGATCAAATATCCAAATAGCCGGAACCAAAGTATCACAGTCCTTCAATTATGCGATGAAGAATAATGGAGATTTGTACTTTACTTTATTAACAGAAAATTCCTTAGCAAAATGGAACATTGATAAGGATTTTAGAACTGCGAGATATTTATCCACAAACAATCTTATAAATTGGTGTACCAGTAGTTCCATCCAAAATGATGATCTATACCTTCTCACTGGGAACTTTGGAGATTATTTCATCCGCGAAATCAAACCAACACTTAGAAATAATCGATTTTCCATTATAAAAATTAATATTAAAGATAATAAAAACCGACATTAGTGAAATCAATAGACACCAAGTTTATTATTTTTTTTACTCTATTTATTATATTTATATTCTGACAATGTGTTGACTTAATATTGAAAAATAAATATTTCAAGAAATCTATAAATAAAACTTACAACATTTAGAAATATTCGTAGAATGTTATCGACAGCATGAGTCAACAACATGAGGAATGACAGCGGTACTTTGCATTGTTTTCTGCCATTTACTTATATGCAATATGATTTACAGTACTTTTATCAGCGAAAATATTTGTGATATACTATTATCAGTATTTCTTTTCAGTTACACCATCGTGGACAACTTAGAAAATCCGTTAAAAAATGTAATTACCAAACTGAATTACTTTTCTGATTTATGAGATATTCGTATATAAGGACATTGAAAAATCGTGAATGTGATATATGCAAATCCGAATATATTTTTATTTTAATACAAGTAGGGCTTTCTAGATACTAATGCGTTATTGAGTCATACCAATAAAACAGATTTCTTCCTGTACTTTTAAACACAGCTTTTTAATTCAGCATATTTCCAAGAGATGCAGATTTTAGTTGAGTTGCGGTTTCCTACTTTTTCTAATCATTTTCTTCCTATATCGTGGTAATAAGAGGGACCCCCGTGATTTCAGACATAACGAATCTTTTAACAGGCACTTTAATAAGCACTACTATATTTTTCGAAATAAGCATATTAATATAAAAATTATTAAAAAGACAATGCTTTTTTATTTAGAAAAAAATAAATTAAGGAATCATCAATTGCGTCAACAAAATACCGCAAATATGAACTTCTATTTTTAAATATCATCATGTGCAGGAGAAAGTTCACAATAGAGCAAGAATAAAGAATAATAAGTATAAAGAATAATTTAAAATTTGTCAAATAAACCGTATGTTTTCTCTAGAATGGAAATAAATTGAAATTGTAAATCACCCAGAAACAAACGATTTTCATTTTTCTTTCAGTTAATCGATTTGTTGTAATGTCATAATAAATATTTCAAAATCGTTTGATACTTCTAATAAATTTTGAAAAATCTTTAATGCAAACACTACACATGGAGACATCACCATTTTGCATAGAAAACTCTATGAGTCAGCGCAGTGATAGCAAAAAGTATGTATAAATTACCTAGAGTGTTCATAATTAAATTGTAATTTATTATGATAAAAATAAGATTAAATACATTGGCGCCATCACGATAAAAATGACCTACTTATCTCCGAATTAGTCACATTATATTGATCATTTATCACATTTCTTTACCTTTGTACAGAAGTCAAGAGAAAAGCGTTGAAATTTTCTATCTAAAAGAAATCACACCGACTTTTGGCTTGGATACGAGCAGTTGTCGTTTCCCTGAATCCAGCACGGTTACATGTGCTTCAGAAACCAAAGAAGATGAAGAGTTCTATCCAGCATTTCGGAGTACCTACAGCCATAAAAATGTTTCAAACAACTCAAGTAAGTATTTAACAAACTCATCGCCATCGCACTATTATCAGTGGAACTTAAAACAAATTATCGCAGTAAAAAGCAAGATTCTTAGCTGGATGACCATGTGTTTCTGGAATTGTTCGGCCGGATGTCAAAAAATGCCTAATATGGAATAAATTCGCAAGTATTAGAATTGTAAACGACAAAATGCTAGTTAAATAAAATCAGATGTTAAAGATATAAAAAGTATGTATTATTTAAAAACTTAAATCTAGTCGCTGTTCGGTGCTCCCGCATAATTCCTGCCACCTATCCTTTTTTATCTTCCTATAGGCATTTCCCCTTGAAGATACTCATTGTTACTAAGCTTTAAACATAAGGATTATCAACCAATAAAACCCAAAATTTAAGAGAAAAAAGTTTAATATTTACAACCCAAATCTAGCTGGTGTACGACGAGGAGTCGCACCAGCACTGATAATCTCCTGACCCTTATTCAATGCCGCCTCCTTTTTATCAGCTGCTTCCTTCCGTTGTCGCATCTCTTCCTGAGCCACTTGCATTTGATTCTCCATTTCTTGGAGATGTTCAGCCGCCTGTTTCTTCTTTGCGCGGCCAGATTTACCCGTTTCCTTCAGCGAGAAGAACATAGGCCCGAGTTCAGCCAACCAGTGTCCGTCCACAGACGTCACGCACTGCATGTACTCGCGCGCGGTCATTACCAACTCGTGATACACGACATAATCCGGTGTGTTGCCCAGGCCGAAGAGTGCTGAAGTCGGATGCAAATGGCATGGCATCCCTGTACGACAATTAACATACTCACCAATACCTTTCAGGCGCGCCGCTTGGTGGAAATACGCTGAGAGGAGAAGATAAAAGCTTAGATCGATTAGCACGCGCCTCCAGCCACGTACACATTTATTTGCGACTAAATGCTAAATACCTGAGCAAATACACTTCCGCACGACGTCCCAATCCGTTCCACACGACTTCAGCTCCAGCTTTTGTTGAATAACGATGTCCTTCAGCTGCTGACGCACCTCTCGCACTTTGCGCATCGCCTTAATATGTATGAAGTGCTCATTACACCAGTGCGACGAGTAGCTGGAAAAGTGCGGAATGAACGAGAATTAAGCGCATTATGCTAAACGATTGCGTCTCAATAAACGCGCACGTCGGCGCTAATGATATGCGTACATACTTGTTCTGCTTCCATTGATTGTAGACGTTCAGATATGTCAAGTGATCGCTTTCCGGTACCTGGAATTTTTCGCGCACACCGTCCGCTTCCTCCTCACGGCCTTTTGGTCGATAGAAGATGGATGGCACAGAAAGCATTGAAACTTAAATCAAAATGAGATTTTAATTGTCATAATTAAAATATTTGCTGATCTTATGGCATATGTAGATGAATGTTTCTGATAAGGCCCGAAGTACATTAGCTATTTTGATTTGAAGTTTCTAAGCGTGGTAAAGGATATTTGTATTCAAATCGGTTTCATTTCCAAGCAAATAGACCTTAAGCATCGCAATTAAGCATCGCGATAATTCACTTATCAACAATAAAATTTAAATTATATCATCGAAACGTGCCTTATCAAAAATCCGCTGCTCAGAGGTTTATACCTGAACAAATTAACTGATCCTACTCCATCAATGAGAATGTAAAAATGTAGGTTCATGTACGAACAAAGTCATAAAACGAATGGAAAAATTGAGATCTTATTATTCGGTCAAATCATTACATTTCCTAATTACATACTTACCGATAATTAAAATCTCTTGAGTACATCCCATATCACTGGAAACAATCAACATTTGGCACTGTGGAGGATCTAACGGAAACTCAGCCATCTGGCGTCCGAGCTTTGTCAACACACCTGTATGATCCAAAGCGCCAAGAATCCATAATTGATATAACGAGTTCAGAATATTATCCTGTGAAACAAAAATAAAACTATAGATCTATAAATGTGATGTCTAATATAAGTCTAGACAGACCAGAGCTATAAATTGCAACAACTTTTCGCGCCATATTCTTTTACGCTAGCCAAAAATAGTCCTTACTTGCGGAGGCGGGTCCATGAAATGAAACTGTAGTAAATCTTGCACGCCAAGCGATTTTAAAAGCAGTACCGTGTTCGCCAAATTTGTGCGTTGAATCTCTGGCACCGTAGTAATGAGCAACTCGTCCTTGTATTGCCGTTCGGTATACAGACGAAATGCCTGCCCCGGTCCAGTACGTCCAGCTCGTCCCGATCTTTGATTTGCATTTGCCTGACTAATCGGGTAAATCTGGAAGAATATACAAAAATGGGCATGCAACAAAAACGATTAAAACATAAGTATCCGGGCCCGAAAAACAAAGTCGTGAATCAGTACTCATAAAATGTCGTAAAGTTGATTTGCATAAATACAAAACACTTCAGATTCCGACCAGACATATCGCTTTGCCAACCTACCTGTAGAGCATCCATACCGATTCGTGGATTATAGACTTTCAGTTTGCAGTAGCCTGAATCGATTACGAAGATAATGCCATCGACGGTGAGCGAAGTCTCTGCAATGTTCGTTGCAACCACACATTTGCGTATGCCCTCGGGTGATCGTTGGAAAATCTTCGCTTGTAAATCAGAGGGCAGTTGCGAGTAAATCGGTAGAATTGATAATTCGGGAGCGTTTTCTATTTCACCTAAACGCTCAGCAATGACCTTGAAAGTATACAGAACATTGGAAAATGTGTGCTTCAAATAAATTAAATATATTATATAAACGTACTTCACAAGTCACTTCAATGTCCTCTTGGCCAGGCATGAAGATAAGGATATCTCCAGATGGCGGTTGAAGATGAATCTGTAAAGCTTGTTTCACTGCACTATCAACGTAATCATCTACTGGATTTTTGGAAAATAGGGTTTCAACTGGGAAAGTGCGTCCAGGAATAGTGAAGGTTGGAACGTTCCCAAAGAACATAGAGAATTTTCCGGAATCCATCGTAGCTGAAGTTACAATGAGTTTGAGATCATGTCGTCTTGCTACAATCTAGAAATAAAATGTATATCTAATTTTTTTATTATCGTGTTAGGTTTCCAAGTTTTTACAGTGTAATTGAAAATAATTTAAGCACATAACTTGATTCAACTGTTTAAACAAGTTGGAAATAAATATTTTGGAATTTGTTTTTAATACAATTATTTTCCCAAATACATCAGTCCCGTCCTATTTATTAGCATATTTTTGAGTGGAGTGCGTGGCGTAAAGATTTCGCACAGGCGTTGAAAAGCAAACGTCCCGCATTCGATTCCTGGTGTCGCTATAATTAAGATCTCGTACTTCGCACTTTCCCAAGCCCAAGTAGGGTTGGGCAATGGGGCTGCAGCTCATTCCCGTAAAAGAACCTCATATGCTAACTCACGTACGGCGAGACCCGATCAGACGGGGGGAAAGTTAACGTGTTCGGAAGGCGATAAACGCTATACAACCGAAAACAGAATAACAGCATATTCTTGAGTTCATTTCTCGTATATTCACTACAGAACTATCTTTTCACCAAGTGGCGACCGACCTGAAAGGGAACGAGCACATTCTAGGAAATATAGTATGGTCTAGACGAGCTAGCTTAACGACCAGTATCATTAGAGATGCAAGTCATAAAAATAATCCTTTCAATGTCTGTCTTCAATTGAAAGAATTGAAAATAGACCATTATAAATTATGTTTCAAGATAATACAGGGTTCGAATGTACTTAACAACTCTTCTTCTAAATCCGAATCCTAATCTTCTATTTTCAAAGAACGAATCAATGATTTCATCAACGAAAGTTGAACATTTTTGTACCCGGAGTATACCGAGCATCGATTACTGTAGCCAATAGCTCAATTCAATCATTTTTTCAGTGTACTTAGTCATATCAGAGGCTAATACTATTGATAAAAAGAAGAATTCACTTTACTATGCATCCAAAGTGAGAATCGAACTCGGGACCTTGTAGTCGGCAGTCGTCAACCATAACCACTGGGCCCAAAATTTAAATCTTAAATAATTTGTTCAATTGCTTGATTTGATCTTATAAATACCAATATCATTTTGTTAGGTTTACGCTTATCTTCAGATATAATAGTTTTAATGTTTACCCCGACTTTTGATGCGCAAAACTTTGACCTAAACTTCAAAACAAAAACCGAAACAGTTATAATATTAATATGTATAGGAATTAAACTTAATACATTGAATATCAAAGTAGTCTTTCCAAGTAGAACAAAACACCGAAATCATTTGTATAGCCATCAATGCGTTTCTCTTCTGCTGGGCGTAACAAACAACGTTTATATTTAAAGATCATTATTCAAAAAAGTTGGCAAACAATTTGCGCATCGACAGCGTCTGCGCGACGGGGCTCGCCGGACAGCGAGCAGGATTGCGTCGTCCGCAAGGCCGGCAGATTTTGTTTACATACAAACTCGTTTCGCCGGCGGCGCGGTGGCGGTCGGCGCGCAGAAGGCGTGCGGCGGGCGCGGTTTCCGAGCGCAGAACCTGACTGGAAGCATGCACGCCAGCCAGCCACTACGATGCACAGTCGTATTACCCACACCCCACGCCCACCACCGCGCTCAACTCTCCAAGTCCACACGTTCATCGCGTACGCCAGGAAAGCGCGTTACAACAAACCGCAACGTACGCTGCTACGGGGAGGTTGATTTAGAAAGAAAAGAAAAAAAAAACTCGCGCCTATCACTCGCGCTACTGCAACCCGCACAAAGTGCGCCGCGTGTTAACAAACGTCCCGAACGCATAACAAACGCATATAGACTGTATTGTCACAACTCGCAGTCATTTCGAGTTCGTTGCCGTCGTAAGTTGAAACGCGCACCACGAACGATGCTTAATAAATAAATGAACTTGCTACCGACTTGATTAAAATCGACCACAAACGCGTGCAGAAAAAAAGCGTGAAACACCGTATCATATTTCCCACCGGTAGAATCTTATCAGTAATTAACAAGCACGTGCAAATAAATATTGAATAAATAATCCGTGGGAGAGAAACAGAGTGCATATTTAGAGACGGTTTGAAAGGAGAGACGCAGCAGACTTGGAGGGTGGGTTTGTTTGCTGTTCGTTTTAGTGCCCGCCCTGAGACAAGATGATGCTCTACGAGGCAGTGCATCTGCAGCAGTCGGAGGCATACTACGACTACGCGTCAACGGCGAAGATGAAGGAGCGCGAACGTGCGAAAGTGCAGCGCACCAAGAGTCTGAGCAACGTGCAACGTTTTATCAACCAGCAGCAGGACATCTCACGACGCGGCAGCTACGTCGTCGGGCAAAAGCTGCGCGAGTCCAAGTGGTTCGACCACATTGAGCTGAAGGTGTTTTGCGCGGTCGTGGAGACTGGGTTCATCGTGCAACGCAAGGAGGACGCTGCCGGCGAAGAGCTCGAGTTCGGCATCGCGGTGTGGAATGCCGGCGAAGGTGAGTGCATCCAGTCATCATTTATTGTTCATTGTACAAAACTTAAATGGGGTCAATCCGCGCAGGCCATTTCATACTGAACTCGCCGAGATTAATACGTACGTGTGTGCGTTGTTTGTATACCAAAGTACTGTGCCAACCGCGACGGCGTTGCGCATTGCTGAGCGTAATGTACGCAATATGTGAGCGTAGTACGCACGCGTAGTAGCGCTGCAAAATGCACTGGCAAGTCGCGCCACCCAGCAAACATGTGCCGCGCAAAAACATAAACATACGCACACATAAATGCAGAAACGGCGGCGCTGTGAGAGGAATTGCAATGTGCAATTAATAATACTGGAGGCGTTTTACTTCTATAAATAGCACGCCAATTACGAGTGCTGGCGTTGTTGACTCTTGATATTTTTTTCGAACGTGGTGTGTATGCGATTTTGCACTCACGCACATACCAGCTTGTTTGTAAAATTATAGGTTTCTTAATGAAACTGGTAACACTAATTTTATCTCAAACTAGATTTAATCAACCATTTCTCCACACAATTTATTTTAACATTTAAATTCTTTATTTTGAATCAGAGTAACAGATTCATTGTATTCTAATCAATTCTTAAGTATGTCTGTATCCTATCTATTATAAATAAATTATTGTATTTCGTTTAATTATGGTGATTTTGTTCGAATTATTGGGGAGTTTATTCGCTGTAAATATACACAATTGCATATGTTTTAACCGAGCAATTTGGTTCTAGTCTCAAATAACTTACAAAAATATGTTAAGATATTTCAGATAATACTATAAACTTCATTGTGTCCCTTTATATGTTTATAATAACATCATCAGTTATGGAGTTTATATCACAGTGAAATTTTCTGGTCCATTTTTTAAATTGGTCTTACTGGCCCGTATATGAAACAGGTTGCTCACCCCTGTTTTGAACGTTAAGCAACGCCTTATTAATCTCATACTCCGGTACATTTAAGGCCCTGCATCATCCATTCAATTGTTTTGTCTTAAACAATGATTAATTGTTAGCCAAACTTGGCTTTTTATCTGAGTACATTAATAGAAAATAAAATAGAAAAAAAAAGTAAAATAGAAAAAAAATATATTTAAAAAACGACGTTTAGTCATTGCACCAATAAGTCTCCAAGGACCTAAAAATATATACATTTTCCTATTGCATGTTTAAATATTCTTCAGCCTCACTGAGCTATATCTATATGAAATCATAAATAATTTGTTTTCCAAGATCAAACAAACAACTATCTTTAGAAAGGTCACTTAAATTTGCTTTTATATGGAGCTAAATATATTTACCAAGTGATTAATGAAAAACGTGGTATTGCGTTCGCAATGCCTGTTTTCGGTCATGTTTATTAACTGCGCAATTACACTCACCGCAGAGACTACTTGCAGAGTAGACACGCGAAAACGGGAGTGGGAAAACATTCCAAAGTGTAGAGGTAAACGCGCTCAATAAACGCGATATATGCGGACAAGATAACTGGCACGTATCTCATCATACATCTAAAATGCACAAAAAGGCCCCTAATAGTACCCATAAAACACAAAAAAATCACATTATTACTCACTAAGCAAGCCAACATAATTAAAGAAATACTCTATTTGACATTGATAAACAAAATAACTGACATATCTAGTTACCCACTGCGTATGTATATTAGGTTATTTAAAGTCCCATTTTTAACATTGAAATGAATTTAAATGCAAGTTGTTATTCGTGTCAAAAACTCACTGATAAAAAGTTGAGGAAAAAATGTCTGATGACAAATGTAATTTAATATCCGTCGATTTACTCGGTTGATGCAATGGTTGAAGGACATTTAAACGCCCACTTGCCAAACAATCCAAAGTGCAGCGGAAAAAGAATCACAAATAGACGTGAACAATTCGCTAATTATTGCGCTGGTCAAGAGAACTAGCATCATTAATCAACTTTATCAAATATGCAACGTTCGTCAATTACAATTTTAACGATTAGAAATTTCTATCAATGAACTTAGGTTCAAACATAAGTTTTTCCTATTACGCTAAAAATCTCTAATCCGTGTATTACCGGAAAGTTTGTTTCAAGGTTCTATTTCGCAGGAGATTAATTTAAACAACCAGTGATTGTATAAATAGCGTTCGCTCAATATAAGCATAATAATAATAACAGCAACAATATACAGCAAAACAAGATACGCTTCCGGAATGTTTCCGCATGAAATCCACGGAAATGTCAGCGAAACTTTCTATGTGCCTCCAAATGCCACGCAGCGATAAAGAACGCTTCGCCGAACGGCAATAAATATCGGCAAAAATGCACTTATTCAGCTAATGTCCGCTAACATGCATTTTGGAAGAAAATAATCGTAAACAATACGCAGTTACATTGGCGCCGTCTAGAATTCACGACGAATACAAGTCAAGCCGAACGCTAATATTATCTATTGCGACTTTGTAATTTCATTACGCGATGCGCCAAGGTTAGAGGCAGTGCAATGCGAAATCTAGAATAATCATATTTTTGCCCTGGCTAGTAAAAACAGATAATAAACGTTAATTGTGTGCGTAAGGTAGGCGTGCAACGATATATCAATTTCTCACGTAAGGTTTACGAAATCGTGGCAATTCAAATTATTTTTCGCTCAATCTTGCGCGGTTATTTCAATTTCAAGTACAGCTAGAGCTATTTTTGGAACACGTGCATAGTGACGCTGGGCAACTGAAGGCTGTTAGATAATTGTACAACTGTAAGATATCTTTCGAAACGTTTAGTGATATGATTTAAAAACATAATGTGTTTACGAATTAACTAAGTTTTAACTATTAAACTTTAAATAACAACGATACTCGAGCGTAAACATTAAATAATTGGTTTGATTTTGTGTTTTGAGTAAATATTTCTTTATTAAACGATTTTTTTATCTTATTGCGATAAGAACTCGAAAAAACATCGTAACTTTCTACTAAAAAATATTTTCTCTTATTGTTTTTTTTTTTCCTATCAAATGTTATATTTTCCGGGATATTTAAGTTTAGTTAGTGATGGTTAACTATAAAAACTTGAAACTGAAATAGTTTGTTCACAATAGTTCAAAACGAATATGTTAATAAAAACTCTGTACACGATTGCACTCTTTCAATTACCCTGATGTGATGTCCCTTTTCTCTTTGCGCATGCGTGATTGCGTACTGTCTTAAAAGTGATTAAAAATGGGAGAAACCATAAGAATTCCATCGATTTCTTCATAATTCGAATGATAATCGAAAACGAAATGTTTTTGGATTACGCCATTCATTTATCAGACAATTATGCGTATTTTGGCCGAGTTATTAACGGAAACTATTTCATTTTACCAACATAAGCCTAGAAAATATCTGTTAAATAGTCCTATTTTACTCAACTATCGATCTTTCTTATTAATTCAGCATATTTGTCTTCAACATTTACAACCTTTGTCTCTTCTACTTTCAGAGAAAAGTAAAAATCCCGACAACCTAAAGATCTACTCCCTGCAGGCGCACAAGAGCAACTTCCGCGTGTGTGCCCATGAATTGCTCGACTTCTGGCAAGCCGGCACCAAGCTACGCATCTACAATCATTGTGATAAAACCGAGACACCGCACAGCGACGATGTCATCCGCAATCAGATCGTCTACGCAGAGGCCACCAAGCAGAAATGGCACAATTCCGAACATTTCACCTATTGGTGTCGCTACGGACCAGTTCAAATCAATCAGCGCGTTCGCAATGTAAGTCTTCCTACATGTCGTCCCTACATACTAGTGCATAGTTGATGAGTAGTAATTTCGGTTCATCCACCGTTATTATTTCTCATCGTTGCCAACATCCAATGTTATCAACATGTTGGTATCCATGTTCAACATGGTAACTTGTAAATAACATTTTATCAACTAGAGCACGCCGAGCATTCTTAACTCGGATACGTTGTTAGCGCATGTGAATATTTTTAATCCATACAAACTGTTTGTACCCCTAGATGTTGCGCAAAATAGGTCAGACGCTCTCGCTGTTGCTAATCCTAAGCGGAAAGGGTGTAATCGCGCGAGGATATAACACCTCCTGAGCATTCTTCCGGTCAACGCAAGCGTAAAATAATCGAAGAGATAAAACGTTTCAAAATAGCATGGCAGTAAGTTATTTTGAACAACTGCGATTAACACCAATGTCTTTTTACTAACCGTGTATGTTTTTGTTATCTTTGGTTGCAATATTGTACGGCGTAAACTGATTTTGTAAATGATACGAGTCGTGAAATATGCTAAACATGTTAATAATGTAGGAAAAGTCCAGCCAAGAGGCGCAGTGGTATGGTTGATGACTACTTCTTATCAATAGTATATATATATATATATATATATATAGGCTTAACTTTTACACGTGTAAATTTTTACATCACTCGTTTGCAATTGAATTTCTACAATAAGAACAAAATTCAGCGAATTATACTGCGTAGAAAATGTGCGCGAAAAAAAAGCGTGAAATCCCGACATTCAATAAAAACTCGTTTTATTGATCCCAAGTCAATGTCAGTAATAAAAACGCAATGCATTTACATTCGATGTCTGAGCCGGGATTATGCAAGAGTAATCCAACGTTTCATTTGTTGTTTGTCCTATTTACACTACATTTAATAAAAGCATTTCATTTTTTTGCTTTCAGATGACTGACGCGAAATGGGGAAGTTTCGGACTGAATGCCAGCCTTCTGCTAATCAAAAAACGCATCCGTCGTCTGACCAGCTCCAAATGAGTGGAAATGCACTCGCCCAAAACCACAAGTGTGGATTTTTTTTGTATTATTTAAAATAATGCGCAAACGAGCTACGTGATAAGTCACAAGTGGAGCCACCACAACTTTGGGTAAACGATTAGTCATGTAGTTAATTCGTTTCGATGCAATTTCTAAAACTGTACATTGAGTGAAAATTTACGTACGCAAACAAACACAAGTGCGTACATTTGCCTCGCAGTTTAAGTCAAGACTGTGATTTCGTGGTGGTTTTCCCAAAACAAATCAACGATCGCTGGCGTTTACGCGTTGTTGCGCTTGCGTTGTGAATATTTTTTAGGAATACGATTGTTATGTTAATGTAGATATCTATTTAAACGTGTATTCTGTGTCCGCTGATAGTGTTCAGGATGAACACGCAAGGAAAGCTATGAATTGTGCGGCATTTACAAATTTTTCTATCGACTTTAGTGCGTGTGTGTTGTACTAGACACATCCGCCGCGCTCACAAATGCAGTTATTCTGTGAGATAACTAATCTATGAATTTATAACCAATGTTTATATACAATATTGTGTTTTATGGAAAGAATATATTACTAATTGTTCGTATTCATGTGTTTTATTTGCGCGTGAATGAGTAGATGCTTTCTAGGAAATTGATTCATTCCTGATAAGAAGTAGTTAAGAAGTATTCGCTAATTGGGTGATAATTATCTACGGTAATATTCATAGACGTAGTAGACACGTATTTATTCAAATAATACCGGGTACATCGTTGGGTAGCCGACGAGGCCTAACGGCGAAATGTACATAGATGTAAGTTTGAATATTTTACATTTTATAACGAATATACATACTGACGCATACTTTTAAAATATGTAATGTTGATTGTAGGTATGTAAAAAATATAACGATATCGATATGTTCATCAGTTTGATAAATATAAAAAACAACCTTAATTATTGTATACCTTATACAATGCATCATGTGATATTTCATTTTTTCTTTAATTCTGACCGACGCATATAGATGGTCACAATAGTTAAGATTAATATTAACACATATTATGAAAACCCGATATACTTAATTTATTTGTCAAAACTTTTCAATGTATAACAACTGATCGTTAAGTCAAATGAAAATTAAATAAACATAAATTAACTCATGCATAAAATGATCTAATCCCGCTTCGCACATGAAATAATATTTTCCGCAATTTTGTATAAACGCAGTCTGCGTAATGCATACAAATCGACGCGAAATTTACGCTTGACTTGCCGCAAACCGATCGACAGCGTAAGCAAAAGTGTCGTAAATTATACTATCTAGATTGGCATGCATGTAACACACGCGCCCGCCCGCCTGCACTTTATGCGTCAAAAACATCGTAAAAGTGAAATGTACTGTAATGAAAGCACTTACCTCGCGTAGGAGTCCAAACAGGACGTCGGTGCTCAGCGAGCGCTCGTGGGCCTCGTCCATGATGATGGCGCTGTAATGGTCCAAATCGGGTTCACGCAGGCTCTCACGCAACAGGATACCATCCGTCATGTACTTTATAACAGTATTCTCCGACGTGCAGTCCTCGAAACGGATTGCATACCCGACCTCATCGCCTACAGCCCAAAAAAGCACAAAATTGCAATTATCCGTTCGAAGGGACTACAGAGATAGAGAATGTGATTGCGTACTAACCCAATTGCGTTCCCATTTCGTCGCTAACACGCTTTGCCACCGACATGGCGGCAACGCGCCGAGGCTGAGTGCATCCAATCATCCCGTATTTGCTGTAGCCGTCCTCGTGCAAGTATTGCGTAAGTTGCGTTGTCTTACCACTGCCAGTCTCGCCTACATTCCGATGTGATTAAAATTGATTAGATTCAACTCAAATTAAGCGAACAGACTTACCAACAATAATGACCACGGAATTGTCCCTAATAACGTTGAGCAACTCCTGACGTACGGCAAATGCCGGAAGATATCTGCGTTGCTCGAGGATTGTTTTCTTTCTGGCAAACTCACTACTAGCTTCTGATTTGGTCATGTGCTCCGCGAACTTGTGATCGGTTTTGTAGTCGGTAGTGTCGTCTTCTTTGTTGTATTTTTCATCCTCTTCATCAACTTTCTTCTTTATGCCAAGGATGTTACCCATTTTTGATCCGCCGAGATCCCAGTGTTTTTTCTGGGCCTTGCGACGTTCTTTTTGCTCTCTATAGACGCGAACGAGGGGTGATCCTTTTCTAGCTACTATTGCCATGTCTGATGTTGGATCCCTATATTAAAGTTGAAAAATATGATATAGGAATGAGTTTTGGCTAGTCAACTCCAATGATCAATGTAATTACAACTTTAGGGTAACCTAATTTAATATTCTGGAATTGAATTATATATCGCGACGGATATAATAATGCACTTAAATTAAAATGGTCCCATTTTAGTTCGTTTTTGGACGCAAAAATTCGCAAAAATATTTTTAAAACCTGTCCAACATTATTTTAAAATGCCGAAAGTTCTTATTAAAGATTATATTGTGCGTTAAAACCGCAAGTAAGAATTTGGTTCCAATAACTATGTAATGTATCTGTAATCAGACAGTTCACTAATATAGTGTGCCGCGAACATGTTAATATTATTACTAGAACTTTTTTTTGTTTGAGTTTACCGAGCATGGACTACTATGGTCATTAGCTCTATTCAAGTCTTTTTCAATGTAATTAGTCATATTAGAGGCTAATACTATTGATAAGAAGAAGAATTCACTTGACTATGCGCCCCCACCGAGAATCGAACCCGGGATCTCATGGTCAGTAGCCATAGACCAGACCACTGCGCCACTTGGTTGGACAAATACTAGAACTGAAAATCATTTAAAATCTCAAATACTTTCTTTGTTTTTGGTATATAAAATATAGTCATGACAGGTCGACTATTACTTCAAACTTAAATAATTATATAAACATATTTTATATTCCTCCGAAATATTCACTAAATTCTGAAATTCTAAAAGCAATTTCATACTAATGTGTTATACCTTATAAGGAATTTGAAACCATCTAGGTACTCAATTAAAAATTATAAAAATCACTGTTACAAAGGGGAATATGGGATCAGCCATTTAAAAAAAGCGATGACGCAAAATTTCAAGCGAATAGGTGATGAGTAGCGATGACAATTTCAATTAATGGAAAGTTGACTTGTTTGATTACGATTTATAAGATGCATAAGAAAATACTATTTCGGAACCATTACTCATTTTGGCAGCCAAACTTCCGATCCAAAATTAATTTCCTATGTATTATTAACCAATCACCAGAAATAAAACAATAATATAATAAAAAAATGAAATATTTACCTCACAGGTATAACCGGCTCCGGTTGTTTCGTAAATACAATCCTTCCATCCAAAAACGGTGGTACAATATTATGTACCAATAAATGAACACGATCAATTGATTCTTCATCAAAATCTTCATTGAAATCAACAGAATGCACCACACCCGAGGTGAGCATCCGATTTCTCTCCCACAATTCGTTATCCTTGTTAATCTGTCTTTGCTGTGCTGACATTCTCTTCTTTTTACGCTGCTCCAATTGCTCCTCTTTCTTTTTTGTATACTCATCACTAACGGTTGAAAACGGGTTGTTTTCATCATCATAACCCTCGTCCATGTTATACCACTCACGATCAAGACGCTTTTGTTCTTCTTCCCACAGATCACGATCCACAGTACCATCCCATTTGCGGGATTCATTCTCTTCTTTACCATCACGTTGCATCGGTGTCGCACCACTCTTCTTTCTGTCTTTCATCCAGGAATTAAACTTATGCGCCGGTGTGACCCTTGGCGTGTCATCTTCATATCTTTTTCTAGATTTCCTATCGGATCTGGTAGATTCATCATGAGATCTGTTAGTTCTCTCAGACCATTCGCCAGGTTTATCGAAATCTCCAGGTTTCGGTGTGGGATAATCCCAAGATGACTTTTTAGTTGGCGGTAGATCATCGTCATCATCCCACGATGTTTTTGAGACATCATTTTTCAAGAAAATGTTGGGAGTTTTAGGTTCATCCCTAAATCTTGGAGTCCTATCGCCTCGCCTACTATCTTCTCTGTATCTTTCGCTGCGTTCACTGCGATCTCTATCATCCCGGTTTCTATCACGATCTCTGTCATCTCTATTTCTATCCCCATCTCTATCTCTATCCCTTTTATCATATTTATACTTATCATAATCCCGTCTTCTATCTCTATACCTATATCTGTCCCCAGAAGAATAATTCTTATCCTTTGAGCTTTTCAAGTCTTTAGTAGTAGCAAAAACACCCTTCTCTTTGTTTTTACTAACCATTCGCTCAAGATACTTCTCTCGAGCTTGGTCAGAAATACCTCCAGTATAAGTGGGTGTCTCTTCATGCTGAGACCGAAATTTCCTATTTTCGCCAGCATAGCGTTCTCTAGGTGTGCTATTCCCAGCATCAGAGTGCTCCTCGTCGTCTATATTAAAAGACATCTTACGGGCTGCTTCCTCTTTTTCCTTGCGTTTTTGTGCCGCCAATCTATCCAATCCGAGCAAGGATGGCTGAGGCACTTTAAAAGAAGGGGGCTTTTTCTTGACAGTGAGGCCACCTTTTTCGTTGGAACTCCCCGCAAGTCGGTGAACTCCATCGTCTTCCATTAAATCAATACTATTTTAATTGAATGTTGTTGCAATTAATAGAATTTAAATTTTTTCGTCACAAACTGCGTTATAAAGCGTTAGCAATTTTGAGGTTACGCACGTCTATTTTGTTTTGGAAGAGAGGACAACTATAGGCAACTGGGTCAACTTAAAAATACAAGTAATAAAATTATTAACATAAGTAAGTAAATATAAGGTAATAATTATATTTTATTCGTTTGCGGTGTTTATTCTGTACTTGCATTGTTTACTTATATTTAAACTATAAAACATATAGTAATAAACTTGAACTATTCAGTATAGGCAACCAAACATACACAGGCGTATAATTCTTTGTTATAGAACCTTCACAACAAGTTTCAAAATGATCGGAAGTACGGAAAGTTGACCCGATTGCATGTGTAATAACCTGCCTCCGAAATTAATTCGTATTTTTCGGTCAAAACGTTGTGCACCGCTTACGCAGCAAACCCAGACAAGTGACCGCGTCGTCCGAAACTAATGTACAGGGCGAGCGTCGTTACATCTGGCAGATAAGTAACATTTCGTAAAGCAGCACATTCGCTTAAGCTGGCCGGCTCACGACATTGTCGCGCCGCTGATAGTTGTGATAATCTTGTCCTTGTGCATGTGTGAGCGATCGTGAGGTGACCGTTGGGTACGAGTGTGCATCTGTGTGTGTGCCTCCTCGCCAGCCGCCACCGTTACTGCTCACGAAATCGCCAAGTCGTCAGCGAGATCCACCGAGGCGCACCACTCACCACCGTTCACGATGGCCGGCGCATTCTCGACGTTCAGCTAGCTACGCGCGTAACTCCTCAACACGGATAGGTAGAGGCCATCTCCTCGCCAAAAGAGCCATCACGTCGCATGCGAAATTCTCGCAACCCCGCATCGGACTCCTACGCGCGCGCGTGTTTGTGTTAGTGTAAGTGTGCGCGCCTGGTGGCGATAATTGTGTAAGTTTGGTGTGCTGCATCTCCTTCACCGGGTCCGCGCGCCCAATCATCATCAAGCAGCCGGCCGCATGCTAGTGACTGTCGCCAGTAACAACATGTTCGCGCTGCCTGCGGATCGCGTGCGGAATGGATGAGCGCCGGCCGACATCGTCGCTGCACCGGCCGCCGGTCTATAACCAGCAAGCGTCGAGCTAATCCGTGCGTGCTGGCAATGGCTGGTGCTCGCTGAACGACCGCAAAGGGAGAGTGGATATCGGGGGAATTTGTAGAAGAAGATCCAACATCAAGCAGAAAGCACAAGGCGGACTACCTAACAATCGCCGAACGCCCCCCACAGATTTATCTGCAACATCGCAACGTAACCCCCGTGCGCTTTGGTTTTCGAAAAGCACGTTTTGCTCGTCGACTGTCGCTTCGACGGTACCTGTAGAACATTGACTTGCACATCGCCGCACGCAATCCGCCAGCGTGACCATGGTCAAGGAAAAGCCGAATTCCATACGCATTTACGACGACGAAGGATTTCGCCGGCGCGCCGCATGCATTTGCGTGCGCTCGGACGCCGAGGCGGAGGTAAATTTTTTCGGTTTTTATTTCGCCCGGGTGTATGGGTCACTGACCCACGCATTTTCACCAGTTGCTCCACCACTTGTTTGGTGCATCTAACGCATCGAAGAAGTGCGGCTCAGGTTGATATTCAATATTGACGTGTAACATGATATACATATTACGGTGGCCGTACGCACTTGAATGTTTTATTTGTGCTGATGCCTTGATAACTGATATGCTTGTTATGCAAATGTAGGTGCTCCTGGTAACGTCGTCCAGGCGACCGGAAAAGTGGATCGTGCCAGGCGGTGGGGTCGAACCTGAAGAGGAGCCCAGCGTCACCGCCACGCGTGAGGTTCTTGAGGAGGCAGGTGTTATTGGCAAATTGGGACGTAGTCTTGGCATCTTTGAAGTGAGTTACATTCATACATTCCTGTTATATTATGCTGTTGATCTCATTATTTTACTCTGAATTAATTTCAGTCAATTAATTCATATCCAAATAAAGAAGTTTCTTAATTATACGCAACTAGAACTAAAAAGAACATAATTTCATTTTTCTCATTAATACCACTTTTTAATATTAATGAATAACAATAATAAATGAACTGAATAACAATTCATATCACGAGTGTTTCAGTATTCATGCGCTTAATTTCAGTAATCTATAAGTAGTTTAAAATAAATTAATAATATAAATATAAATCGAGTAATTAGTTATAATCAAACGCAATTTTCAGGTAAAACTATATAGTGAGTAACTCGATAAATAAATAATTAAGGAAATTATAGAAAATTATTGTAATGAAGCAAGGTTCATTATATTCTTTAATTGTGAATTATTAGAATATGTGCTGCAAGGTTATTTTAGATCTAGTCATGGCATATGATGACAAAATATCAATATTATCAAATTTCTCACCTCCCGTTATTTAAACTATTGTGTATAAATCGGAATTGCTTAAACATGAATAGGCATTATACAATTTCACTTCAATAGTGAATGTATTTTCCGAAAGCATAAAACGTATGCTAGTAAGCTTTAAATATACTGAAACTAAAGATAAAGTTTTATGCAACTAATTTAAATTGTAGAATCATCACCAGATTTCGTTGGCATTTCAAGAAATGATTGAAACGAAATCGATATCTAGTGTACTTATACACCTGTTTGAGTTACTTTTTCATTTAATTGATTAATTATGAGTTTAATCTAACTACAAAGTGGAAAAACAGTGATATTCATTTATAGACACCCTGCATCATAATTATATCGATGACAAAATCCAGATAAACTTTAATGTAATCTTTATCGTTTTCCAGAATCGTGAGCACAAACACCGTACCGAAGTGTACGTGATGACCGTGACGGAGGAGCTGGATGAATGGGAGGACTCGCGTACGATCGGCAGGAAGCGGCAGTGGTTCAGCATCGACGAGGCCTTGGAGCAACTGGCGCTGCACAAGCCCGTGCAGCGCCACTACCTGCAGCAGTTGAAGCGTTCGCGGCTGACTTGACTCAACACACCACCCACCCACCGGCTCATTTCGAACGCTTTTTAACTAATCACAATGGGGACACCGACTCACACTGGCCACACACATATATAGACATTCGAAGGAACTACACTTTACATAATTTGCGTAAGTGACAGGCAGAAAGAAAAGCAGAAAAAAAAACACTGGCTGCCAAGCGCGCTCTATATAACTTTTCAACTCTTTGACATCGCATCATTTCAAAAAACAAAACAAAAAATGCAAATGCTTCTGTTATGGTTCAATGGGTTGTACATCTCTACATCTATTTACATTGTATATGTTATATAATGATGATATATTATGATAAATTATGATGAAATTTTGTATGCGACATTAATGTGAGATAACTATATTAATTAAATTTGTAGTTTATACACTGGCTTTTATTGTATGGTTTAGTAATTTGATTTAGTTGATTTCAAGTACTCTAAATATCATTTTTAATTGTTTAAATTTATTATAAATATTAGGTATTAATAACCAGAATCGTTGGTTAAATGAATAGTGTAAATAATAAATATTCTTATTTTGATGGATTTGTATTGTGAATTTTATACTTAGGTTAATCTCGGAGGAATATAACCTTTTTCGTTGTATAAGTTCGCATTAATGAAAATCTATAAACTATAAAATTGACCCTTTGCGGAAGGAGCCATTCGGCGATAATACAGTGAAGTTATAAGTCTTATTTGCAGTATTCCTAAATCGAATATAGTGGAACTAATGATGTAAGCATGAAATGTCGAAACAGTTTAAAACAAGTGAATCTACTTTTATCATTAAATTGTGTGAGTTTCAATTTGAATATGACAAAATTGTCATTTGATTAAAAGACGCTGAACGTGTTCATTCAGAGCCCACTATTGAATATAGCAGAACTCCTTACTGAAATTAAAACTGCAGCTACAATTGAATATCAATATGTCGACAAGCGTCCACGTAGGGTTAATACATGGCTTTCGAGGGCATTACATTCGCAACTATTTAGGATATTTGTAAAACGTGTTTCATTGGTGGTACACCTATGATTTGATAACAAAAATATTTTTCTACTCTGGTTGTGCAATGAACACATTACAATATTGTTTTTGATTATAAATTGTCATGCATATCCTACAGATTTTCTTTACATAATTTAATTCATTACCTCGAAAAATACTATATACATAGACCCACTAATACCTGAAAACTAAATCTACTCATTTTGTTTCACACATAAAAGTCGTACATGTATAGTTCAACTCGCATGGAATGCACATTTCTCACTCGTATGATTTGAAATGAGTATCATTGCTCATCTGCACTTGTTATATATTTTTTCGAAACATTGTTAATTTCCGAAAAATCTAGGCACACAAAAAATGATAACAAATTATGGGTGAAGACAATATATTTTCTCAAAAAATATCCCTAGCTCATACAAATTATTTCATAACATATAATTACAATTTATAACTACTTACTGTGAAAGTTTCCGTTTTAATCCCAGTTTCATCACTTTATCATATTTCTCCTCAAACTCACCATGAAGTTCACCCGACAACTTCTTTCTAGCCTCGAGAACCACTTTGCTAATGATATTTTTCGCACCATTGAGCTTATGAACATCAATCAAAAACTTGATATAATACATCCAAACATCAACAATATCACTTCCGACTTTTCTACAAGCTGCTTTATGTATAACTTCAAGCCTGTTTAAACTTGTCGACTTATTTTCTGTTTTCGCCTCTATTTCTAACATGGTCATATACATTTTTTCGTTAAAAGGTTTACTTTCTGACAATAGTTCGTAAACCCTTCGACATTCATCCATATTAGTTGTTGCCAGCCATTGTATGTATTTCGGCATATAATCGTCGCTTATAGAACCATTTTGTTCAATCGCCAAGTTAAAGAACTTGTTTATATCTTCATCATTTCTATTTTTATCAGATTCTAAGAAATTATGCATAATATTCCAAATTTCTCCTGCTTCCTGACCTAAACTTTCATAGGCTGATTTGAATGTTGCTGAAATATCTTCATGAACATTTTTAACGATTTCTATTTGCATCCGTAATTTCCATAAATCGATCGATAAAGGTTGCTTCAAATTAGCCTCCTTCAAAATAGAAATTTTCTTGTTATCATTCACCAGATCGATGTAATGAAGATAGTACTGATCAATTAAACAGTTTTCACTTGCAGCTCTTTGGAATGCTCCTAATGCTAAATTCGGATAATTCGTAATATTCTCAAAATCATCATTACTTTTAAAGTCAATGAGAAATTTAAGATAAAATGTCCATAACTTTTGTCGATTTTCAAAATAAATATTATTCAAACCTTTCTCGTAGATCGCAATTGCATTAATGAAACCTTTAGTTTTAGTAACACTAACCAGCTCTTTGTCCTCACAATCGTAATGTAAACCATTAAATTCTCTAGATGCTAAAAATTCCCAAGATTCAGGAATATTTGAATAGTTTTCCATTAATAATAAATCTAGGATTTTAATTTGTAAGTCACCAGAAAACTCGAAGCTTGCTAGAAAATCTAATAGATTTGTATAAAATCTATAGTCTTCTATATGCTGCTTTGCCTGATTTATGTAAATTTCAACTTTTTTGACTAAATTTGTGATTATTTCACTTTTATAGTCTTCATCATTTGTTTGGGCACTTTCAAATCGTTTAACATCAGCATATATTTCGTAGTGAATGCACTCGGTGTATAAAGCGCTTGAGTGCAGGACTCCTATGCCCTGTTGGAGAAGTTTGATAGCTTTTAAAGCATCTTTTCTTTCGTGAAAATAGAGGCGAGCTGCTGTTAACCAAACTTCTTCATTACTTTGGTGGAACTGAAATGAAATATCATTGTAATGTATGAAATATCAGTGTAATAGTAAAATGATATTAGTTTAATAGTTAAGAAAGTACGAGTCCATTTAGATATTTTTCAACATTAAGAAAACTTACTTTAATCATCATACTGCACATTTTCGTAGTGGCATGTTCAAATGAAGCCTCTTTGCAAAATTGGAAAAACTCGAAATATAAGTCAACATGTTGAACAAATCTTGTGGCAGCCATCTCGTAAAGATTTTTTATTCTTTGTAGTACTCGGTATTCCAAGTTGTGCTTTTTTTCATTCAATCTAAGTTTATTTCGACGAACTTTAATCATTCGATAGAGAGCTACCAAATATGCATTGTAATCACGAAAATCCTGTAGTGACTTGTTCATGCTGTTGATTTTGTTCTCAAATTCGAACTGCTTCTTTACCAATGCACTAGGATTAAAAAAATTGGCATAATATAAAGTTAGGAATAAGCATAAAATAAGATAAAGTTGAACATTTTACAAAACTTTTAAAGTTTGAAGGTTATAAATATAACTCACGTGCATTCTGCATCCGTAAAGAAACCAACTTGTGTTAATTCCTCTAATTCAACAGTAATTGTTTCTAATCTTCTTTGTACCTCGGCCATTGCAATTGATTGGTGCTCTTTTTAGTTGATGGTACTCTTTTTAAGTTTCAAAATATTTTCAGACGCTTCAAACATGAAGCACATGGAAATGTTTTGAAAGTCAATGTTGCCAAGTTTTCACATAACGAAATTGCAGTATGAATGATTTAATAACCTTGACAGCAAATGAAAAACTGGAAAATTGCATTTTTTGGGGTATGGAAATAAAAAATATATTATAATACTGAAATTAACAAATAAAACAAATGTTATTGCAATAATTAGTTGTAGTTTTTAAATATTCTTCAAAAATAAGTGTTGTTGGTTGCCTAATGTATCACATCAATCCCTTTCTAAAATTTATCCTGCTGTCATCAATTAGGAGCAGATAAAATACCTACCTTGAAAAATATAAGAAGAAACTGGGCACGATGCTGTCCAATGTGAGAACTGCAGCTGCTCGCCTCGTAAGTAACTCAGCACTACATATTTACGGAATTTCAACCACCGTTTATTCATTACATAATTTTTATAACCTATACATTTCTCTTTCGTTTGCAGTTGAATGGAATGCATTCAAGGGCTCTCAGGACAACAAACGCAGTCCAACATGATAGCCTTTTTGTACACAGGGATTCACCGGAGGACAACCAGGACATGGCGTTTGAATTCAGCGGAGCCAATCAGAAGGCATGCATTCTAATTATTTATGTCATGTTTGATATAATGACAATCTATTTTAGAGGGTAGAAGCAATCCTTGCAATCTACCCAGAGGGTCATAAAAGGGCTGCGATGATTCCACTCCTTGATCTTGCCCAAAGGCAGCATGGGTGGCTACCTATTTCAGCAATGCATAAAGTTGCTGAGATCCTTAAACTCCCAAACATGAGAGTTTATGAAGTCGCTACTTTTTACACCATGTTTATGAGGTAAGTTGACTATTTTATATACGTAAATATAGTTAATGCGGAATTAATAATTAAGGAAACCTATGGGTAAATATCATCTGCAAGTGTGTACCACAACGCCTTGCTGGTTGAGAGGATCTGATGAAGTTCTTGAAGCCATCATGAAAGACTTGAACATCAAAGTGGGTGAAACTACCAAGGATGGAATGTTTACTATTTCAGAGGTGGAATGTTTGGGTGCTTGTGTCAATGCACCTATGGTACAAATCAATGATGATTATTATGTAAGTTCTTTCAAAATTGGGTTATGTTGGATTTAATAATATTTTGAAACGTAGGAGGATTTGACTGCAAAAGATGCACAGCAAATTTTATCCGAGTTGAAAGCTGGGAAAAAACCCAGAGCTGGTCCATGGTAAGTTATGGAATAACTGTGATTAAACAATATATTGATTCATAATTATTTAATTAGGAACGGTCGTATGGCTTGTGAACCATTGGGAGAACCAACATCTTTGAAATGTGAACCACCTGGTCCTGGTTTCGGTGTACGTGCCGATTTGTAAATATCGTGGATCTAGAACAGTTATTAATTATATAAATACAAGAATTTAAAAAATACATTACTTACTTTTTGTAATTAGGAATAAGAAATGTCAAGGTTTGATATATTCTCAAGGCGTAGGTGGCGGTTGGGAAAAGACGTAATCAGATGAGTGGGAGGTAGTCGGAAATAGGCGTTCACAGCTGTGCCATATTTGCTTCAATATGTACTGCCCATTCTACCCGAAACTTGTTGCACCTACTTACATAACTTTATAACATGTTCACCTGCATGTCACGGTATTCGAGGTAGACGTGTGGTGAAGGTGGCGCTCCTATAAACATGTATTCTCCACTGACCCTAATGATTTGAGAATATTGGAATAAACTGAAATACTATTATATTGAAGTTGCAAAACTCTTATGATTTTTGAGAATTTTGTTTCACCTCATGGCATTGTGACAGCTTGCATTTAGATTAGAACAAAACGCTAGTAAACATGTGAAAAATAGGCAACTTTCTAACAGTTACTTCACCTTTAAATTTCTTATAAGAAATGATAATTTGGTTGCCTATATTTCAATATTATTGTCCCCCTAACCAAAATCCCACATTTCTTCATATTCATAAATTGTTTATTGCACCCTAGCAAATTTAAAGACAATAAAATGGTGAAGAAAATTAGTTTACATGGGAGTACAGGGAAGGTCAAATCTCTACCGAAACCTATACCTGAACCCACACCTTCAGCAAGCACATCAACGATGTTAAATGGGGATCCCAACTCAGAAATAGCTCAAAAATTTGAGCTGGAGCTTTGCTGGTGCATTCAGCAAATACAAACTGCGCTAAAAAACGGAAAACTTAATGCCAAACAAAGTATTCTTACATTTACTTATACATTTTGTTAAATATGGCGTGTGCACCTTTACTGATTTCTTTATATTACAGTGGAAGACCAACGAAGAGTTTTAAATACCTTGATGAGCTCTAGCGCACCTGTAGTCAAGAAGAGACAAGTTATGAGGATGAACTTCGGAGATTACAGGGCAAAAATGGAAGCCGAACAAAAGAAATATCGAACACAGTCACGTAGGTTTATCATACTGCTCATGGTTTGGTTAAATCTATAGATATATTCTCTGGTTTGGTTTAATATCTTTGTTTCTATTTTTTGGTAGATTCCAATAGAATAAAAGTAAATCAAGCCGCTCCAAGCAAGAATTCAATGTTTATCAAAAAGTCACTATTTTCTACAAGTGGAAATACTTTTAAGTTCAACTTTCAAACTCCTAGTGAAGAAATTCCGGATATATCTGCAATAAAAATTACAGAAACTGCAGTTGATACTGAATTACAAGATGGTGTAAATAAAGAAACTGTTGAAAAGTTTTCATATGTGCCTTCGCAAAATGAATTCAAGTTTAACTTTTCGCTGGGACAATGAATCTTAATTTTATATTTTTTGAATACTAAATAAATTGTGATTTTACATTGAATATAAATGTTTATCAAATGTTTGACTTCCATTTCATGATATGCATATTCATTTTTTTAAATAATATTGATTTCAAATAGAAAGTCGAATATGTGACATTGAAACCACTGAACGTGGCTTAAATAAAGTTTCATTGTTTGCTTTCAAATTATATGCAAATGAAACATGTTTATATTACATTAATATTAATGAATTGAGCTGTTGTGCTTTAGAATTTATGTAAATGTAAGGAAAGCAAATTTTGATCATGGAAAAGTTTGATACCCTTACTCTAGAAGCGAGGGGTTGTTCTAACAATAATTATGTGCAGTAATAACAGACTTATAAATAGAAGGAGCGGGCGTAATCTTGATATCCAAACTACTATGGCGGTGTTCTATAACTATTAAGTGGTGTCGCCTTGTTAAATTTGGGACCTTTTCTCCTTATGAAAATACGAACGTATATAAACAAAAAAAAGCTTGATACGTTTCAACATCGTTAAATAGATGTTTTTTAATCTAATATGCAGTTACATTATTATGCATTATTGTCATCAACAGCTACTTGCTTTCATTACCAGTTTCAAGACATGTCCAACCCAGTATTGCGGAATCTGTAAATCGAAATAATGACGATATTCAATTGTTAACTTTTGTAA
>WSZQ02103242.1:0-10326 GCA_019419845.2 Weissflogia rhopalogaster
GTACCCACGATGGTCTGCCCGCGGTGATGTGCCCGACGTTGATATGAACGACGATGAACAGCCCTAGACCCATCTTGGGACAATTAAAAATAAATTCACAAAGATTGGAGTTTTCTTGAAAGCAACTAAACAAATATTTACAGTTACTTTAAAGAACATTGGTTACCCTACTTCAACTTTATTCTATTTTTAGCTTTATTAGTATGTCAATATAGTTATTGACAATTTCTTGATTAAAAGCTCCTGATGCAAACAAATATTACTAAGAAAACAAATTACCAAGGTTCCTTAAAAATGCAGTATAAATCCTTCAGTATATGGCATCAATCTATGAATACTTTTAATTAGAAGGAAGGACATAAAATCGTTTGCTTTACTGCCTTATCTTTATAACCAAACGTGTGACCTATTTCCGAACTTCCACCTGCATTGAATATTCCTAAAGTACGTATTTATCAACTTTAGAAATACTTAATAATTTACCAAAATACACAATACTTGCAACCTCTACTTGATTCGTTAATATTTAATTATAAAAAAATGAAAATTGTACGTTGTATTTTATTCTAGCGCGAGAAACAAAGAGTACAATGAGTGGTATTTACTGAAAGTAGATATTTTTACTTAATGTTCTATTTATATTCATTGGGAATGACATATATTTAATGGGATTTCTTAGAGCTATAGTTAATCTCAATAAATACACAAAAGAACAAGCATAAAATGCAGTTGGAGATGGGCCAAATTGCAGGCTTGAGTAACTGGTGTTTCGTCGTAGTATTGAGTTTTATTCTATTTTCACATGGAAAATACAATCAGTCTGTTGAATGTCTACAAGTTTATATTTAGAAATTAATTTTAATTTTCAGTATCTTACAGTTATTTTAGAAATTAATCATGGAATAATCTAAGTTGTGATTTGAGTGCTATTGACTAGTTTTTTCTTTGTATCAGCGTTGTTGGGACCTGTTAGTGCAGGCTTGTCGTCTATTTTTTCAGTATTTTTTAAGTTTTACGAGGGTCTATAGAAAGAATGGTTGTTTGTATAAGGCAATTTTTGGACAGCACGACCGCAATTGGCATTTATGGCGTGCGTGAAGAGTTGATGTACGAGGTAGGGATGAATGGTGTGGGATGTTGGAGGTGTGGCCCTCGTTCGAGGTTTTGTAATTACAAACTTCGTCGTATTAACTTCTCTCCCCAGCTCAACTATTACTATCAACGAACGGGTAGTTCGGGCCCTGCTAAAATAAAAAAAAATGCGCGTCGATACGTGGGTTGATGTTTCACGTTGCCATCTACCACCCCTGTGTGGTAGAAAAAGGTTGTTGAATAAATAAAATAAATATTTGTTTTGAAATACATTTAACGCAACGAGTTGCATTAAAGTGACTATTCTTTTGGTTCAAAACATGTACACTTTATGGAATTGTTAATTTTCTGCAACGAGATATTTCTTGTCTCTAGAAGTACCTGCCCCCGCCCCCAAGACCGTTAAAGTTCCATGGTATGGGGGCCCATGCCTATTAAAGTCTCCCGAATGAGTACAAAATGTCGAAAATGAGTATTTTCAGAGTACATGATTTGAAACGAGAGAATTCAGGAAGAAAAGTACAACACATCTTCAAAGTATAATTATAATTAAGCGGCGGCTTGCTGCGTTGTGGAGCTCAGTGCTCGTTAGATCATTGCAGTTAAGCAACGTCGGACATAGTTAGGCGTTCGATGGGTGACCACTTGGTCTCCCCACTCAACAAGTGGCTGCGGCGTTGTCCGCGAACTCCTGATTTCACGGTAAAAACGCGAACGAAGGTTGGGCGATTCGCTTGCAACGGTCCCCGGAAAAAAAACCCATATACACAATAGTACAGAGTAGTACCATCAGTAGCGAGACCGGATCGGGCCGAGTGAAAGTTACTAATCCCTTACACCACTATGTGGTAGAAAAGATTGTAGAATAAATAATAAATATTTCAAATGGAGCCATGTTCAAAATACCAAGGTATCCGAAACAATTATCAACATATTCACTTTCTTTAGGATATGCATCTGATTGTGAGTATATTCTTTCCTTATTACCAGTTTCTTTCATATCATTTTCCTACCAAACTTTCAAGTGAGTTCACACACTTGTCACGCAAGTCAACTTCTTCTGCGTATAACATTTATCTTGAATTCAAAATACCTAGGTGTACGAAAGAATTATAAATGTGTTCGGTGGGTATAGGGAGTGTATCTACGTAAATTGCTTCCTCATTATCAGTTTCATAGGGATTAACATGCAACCATGTAAATGCGCCATATATTTTGTTGCAGAATTAAAACACTAGCAAAAATACCACATTCAGTTACTTAGGCTCTTACCACACTTTTTTCTCTAGTTCTCTGTGTCTATTTTCCCTTGTCAATGTGATTTTTTTTTCTGTTTAACCCATCTTCCTTCTCTCTCATGTCTGTTTCGATTTCCACTAACCACGCGTTTTTTTTATTATATATCGTGTTAGACTCATTCGAGTGTGTTCCAGATGACGGAGCTTGGCCGTTCTGGAGGCACAAGTTCGAGCTGTGTGCTTTCTAAACTCGCTAGTATGGAATTCTAAATAGCGTTGATATTGACTTGTGATGCGCGTTTTGTCGCAAAACAACAATGGCAAAACTGACCTCTATTATATTTATTGGTTCAACAATCATAAAATGAGCGTAGTATCCCAGTTGGTAAGATCGCTCCTTATCACGCTGGGTGTTCCGGTTCAAATCCTGGCCGTGACAATCACACCTTTACTCGCTCCGGCAATCACATTAACATCTGTGGTAGTCGTTATAGAAGTGTTCTTCACCTTGGGTGAGGCTAGCAACCTACCCAAAGGCAATTAATATGCTCATAGTGTCACTGTAGGGTTTTTGGCGTCTCCAGCAAATGTCGCATAAGGTAATACGTCTCTGCTAAATGTGATGTTACGGGTTTTGGCGTTACCTTTACCTTACGTTGCTGAGAGGTTTTACGTAGTTCAAAGGTGTGAGCGTTTTCTCACACGGGGGTTTTCTAGGGGACTCGCTTGGCTTTACTTATTCGTGCTCGACATGCTGTCGTGTTTATCGGGGATAATTATAAATGGTACTTACCACTTGATGACGGACATCTCGGGAACGTATGAGGACGGCACAGAGATTCGGCGACTGGCGCCGTCGGACAAGTTCGATCGGCTGACTGGCTGCAGAGCTGGCGGTGTGCTGAGCTAGGTACACTGTGGGTGGCTTTGGTAGTGGTGGATTCACGAACTCACAGATTTTTTTAAGTTTTAACATATAAAAGTATATTGATTTATCAACAGAACTATAAGTACACTTATAAGGCTCTTTACAAAACAAATAATTAAAAATAAAGATTGAAGTACCACACCATCACCCCGTACCGGACCGTACGGGGTGACTACTACGAGTGTCAGTATTGACGACTGATTTGCAACTGCTTAATAACGACGTGCTAGTACTCAAGCAGCTACCCAACAACTACTTATGTTCCTGTTGTCCCTCGGTCATTTTAATATATTTTGATTTCTGCTAACGGTGTGTCGTAGTTCTCACCATCTCCATGGCGCGTAGTACCACTTGTTTTTCCAAGCATTACTTAAGTCAAGTACGCACTTGTGTTTTCCGTTACTTGTTTATTCGTTACTCTTATCGTGTGATGCACACATTTCGCCCGCGTGCTTTGCTTATCGATGCGTCCCTTGTGCATACGCCTCCTAGAATTATTTCGGTTTCCTAAATTTACATCTAATCTACAGTAAACATGCCATTGGATTAAACTTTCCAGAAGTGGTTTTCCTGTTATTTAATATCAATTTCTTAATCAGCTTTTCGCATTCGCGACAATAGTTACCAAGAACTAATTCGGGAAGAATGACAGGCCATAGGCCTATGCCCGGTCAGCGGTCAGCGACAAGGCGGGTGAACGAAGAAGAAGAAGAACAATCATAAAAGATTCGGCACTTTTCGTCGATATAATCGGCAATGAAGAACTCGGGGTCTTACAATTATTAGTTGGAATTATGCTTACAATTAGTAATTACTTCCATTATGACGCAATGACAGAGTCAAAAAAATTGCAAATGAATGATAAAACCTACCAAATATTGACTATTTATACACTTCAGAAACTTGGAGTTGAATGAGGTACGGATGTGTTGGTTGAATGGAAGTTTGTTGATGGTTGGATTGTTTGGGTTTATATGGGCAATAGTGTGTGGGTCGCTGAGATTTTAATCACTAAGTGTCGAAGCGAAAACTTACACGAACATGAGCAGATAAATATTGTACAAATGTAAATATAGCATTAAGATATATGAATATAGTTATGTTTCTCGGTTGAAAAAACGCAGTTGAGGTTTGATGTTGAAAAATGACTTTATTTCACAACAACGAAATTAACGATTATCAACTCAAGGATACTTTATTCAAAATGATTTCGAACTAGGTTCGTAAATCTTGAATACGAGATGCTTGTACTTAAAAGTAAAGTCAAGAATAGAATGAATTTTATTTACAACAAATTTTGGAGGAAGACTTTTATCTTCCCCACGCAGATGTTCAGATGCGCAAGCAATTGATGCGCAGAGTCGTCCGTGGTGGTGGAGATGGTGGTGCATGTAGTTTGCACATAGTTGCCATCTATTGGGTGGTGACGTAACTATATGCCGTCCTGTTAATATTTATTAACACGAGATATCTTGGAGATTTGTTGCTTCCGAATGACATTGGAGATTTTCTTGACTCTTGGACAGTACTAAGTTGTGTAAAACCCTCATTCTTTAGCCGACCCTAGGAATTTTTCGAAGAATTTGTTTATTCAAATGTGATTAGAGAGAGTAGTAGTCCGGTTGATAAATTCGATGCATATTACTCAGGAAATCACAGTTTTGAAACCAGGTTGCGCACGTCTATTCTCGTTCCGGCAAACTCACCAACATCTGCAGTTATTGATTTAGAAGTCTTCTTCTCGTTGGGCTAGCAACCTACTCAAAGGGAATTCATATGCCCAAAGTATACAGGAGCGACACGCTGAGTACCTAGGCGGGTATAGAAAGAAGAAGAAATATGATTAATATTTCCATTTTATTTCAGTTTCGAATATATGTAAACTGAATTTACGCAGCAAGCCACTACAATTTTGAGTCACTAGACCTCTTTTCAATTTCGGGCACTTCTTTATCTTTACAAATTTACAAATATCTGTTCAATATTATAACTCTTTTGATTCTTGAAGCGTATACACCCATTTCGTAGTGAAAGATTTAAGAACAAAGAAAAAATGGAAAGAAATGCTACCAAAAAGAATAATGTATATATTTTGATGGCTATCAACCCTAAGGTGTTGTTTTTGTGGTGAAGTAGTTGATGTGTAGTAGTAGTTGTAAGTTGAATGTTGGGTGTTGAACGTTTTAGTGTTGTAAGTGTTTGTGGTAAGTTGTGGGTGAATAATATTCAACCAGTGGATTGCCCATCTCGGGGAATCGAACCCCGTACTCCTACGTGGTAAGCGGAGATGCTACCACTAAGCTGTCCAGGTGAGCTAATGATACCATTCGATCATTTATATCCAAAATTATATACCTATTTATTCTATTCTCATCCGTTCATTAATATCTGAGTCTTATTAAGGACAATGAAAATCATTTTCTTTGAAACATCATTCTATACGAGTTCATTAATAGGAGAAACAGGTATCGGTCCACACTCAACATAAAAAATGTATACTTTAACATATTATTTATAATTATAATTAGGAACACTTACTTTAAATATCACGTCGTAAGACAGCCTTGAATATTGTATAATGCATTTCCTGTTAGAATGCTTCATGTTCAATAAGATGAAATAATGCATAATCTGCACATGCCTCTAGAGTAATTCTTTATGCTACGTATTCATAATAGCAGGCATGAGATAGGTACTAACTGAAAAGTATCTGTTGTTTCCCGGTTGATTCGGATGTTTGATTGGAGTTTGCACACGAATATGCCGGAATATATGTGTCATATTGTTGAATTGACTTTGCATATTGCAGGAAAGTGCTGTACAACTACAGCACATCTCAATTAGATAGTATACCTCCTCTTCCTGTGTGTGCATTTTCCACACACCTGGGATAATTTGGAATAATTCAGTTGACATATACACCGTGGATATTCCATGAACAATGCAATTTGGTTTTGAAGAACTGATATCTATACTAATTGCGATTAAAATATAAATAATTTGTTTACAGTAATTCTAAAAGATTAATATTTATCAATATTTGGACTTTTGCAAAAATTACATTAAAATTTCTACAGTACGTTTGTATTTATATCACAGATCATTCTATATGAGTTCATCAATAGGAGAAACAGGTATGGGTCCGCACTCGACACAAAAAAATAATCGACAAAAAAAGATAATCGACAAAAAGTCGCTCGAAATGTTTGCATTCTTATTTGGTCCGTCTCTATTATTTCGACATTCTTGTCAGATCATTAGATTACCATCGAATTGTTGATTGGGCGATGACTGCTGACCACAAGGGTTTCCGGCTTTATTTGACAGCGGATGTCGAACAAAATGAATTCCTCTGATGAGTAGTATTAGTATCTAAAAAACTTATATTAATCTTATTTTGAACTTATATTAATAAAGAATTATATTAGTCCAAGTAAATAAAACGAAAAAAAAACATAGAATTAGTTAATTAATACTTTGTTAAAAATATCTTCATTAGAATGAAAATATACCGTGTTACATTTTCTTTTCCTAATAAGAATAATTAATTGTGTATATTGTGAAATCTGAGTTTTTTTAATTTGAATATTTTCTTTCAAGTTGTTAGACTACAAATGTGTATTCCTCTGTTTAGAGGTGTTCAAAACAGTAAAACGTGACAATCTTCTTCAAATGCTGGGGAAAGAATACCTCTGAAAAACTACAAAAATACGAACATATCTATATAGGATATACTATCATGACATTCATGAGAATTCACTGATGCGCCGGCTATGAATTAATACTTTACTGGAATTGTACCTGACGAATATGACTCTTTGCAAAAAGGAAGTTAAGTAAAATATTGATCTAAAGATATAAATTGTAACGTTTGTTGCATAATTAAATATAAAATAATCATCCAATAAAAATATATAATATTGTTTGCGCTCACGCGTCTTAACGAAATTAATTCCTCGCGAGTTATAAGCTCTCGGGGCCTTGTTTGGAGGCTTTACTAACTTAACCCGTACAGTAAGTCCTGCACGCCGACAATACTTGGCAACAACACACAAATAACACAATAGGAAATATGTAGGGAGAATGGTGTAAAGAATGTCACTTACTTATTCGAATGCTGGGTAAAAAGTGATTTCATTTTAAGTAATCTTAATACATGCGAGCTTTGATGGAGAGAGGTAGTCACCCTGGCGCATGCGCATCTTAGGCAGTGCTGCCAACATAAAATATATTTGGGGTTCTAAATTCCCCAACAGCGCCGGTGGCGTGAACGAATATTATTTAAAAATTTTTTTTTTACCAACCAAATCAGGGCAAGCGTTGCAAGGATCATCTTAGGCGTATGAAAATATTCGGTGCTTAAGTAGGATTAGCGTAGAGCTAATGTAATTATTTGTTGATATAATCTTTTTTCAGTTAGTTTGCGAGATTTTGAACTCAAGTTTTTGAGTGGATATAATAGTACATTTCAAAATTATATTCATTACTAGATATCTCCATTTAACGAGTATGTGTGCATGGCGTTGCAAGTAAACGAGATAAAATATGTCTTTTTTCAGTACAATATAAACGTGAAAGTCCACGATTTTTTAGAATTTCTTGATGGCCTTTGGAACTGTCAAAGTTAATAATTTTACATGGGACTGTCCAGAAATCACAATTGGAAGTTGAATTCTGATTACAGCAGAAATGAGAATTCATAGAGCTATTAAAAGAAAAACGTCATTTGACCGTATCAGTAATGATAATATCAGGAAAATTTGCATGGTGGAACCAATCACTATGGGCACACAAGCGACGAAAAGTATGAAGCAGTTATAACGAAAGAATGCATAGCTGGTTTGCAAAAGAGTCAAAGAAGAATCACCAATCAGTAAGAGGTCAGTGGGAAGACCAAGGAACGATTTTTTTAAATAATTCGCATAATTCCGAAGTGGAATATGCAAACATTTACTCAAGAAAAAGAAGATGATGTAGAAGAAGAAGGAGACTGTCCATAAGGCGTTATAAAATGTAATTAACTCAGAAACTAAAAGTGTGTTGTAAACAAATAGCTGAATTCAACTCGACTAGTTTATTTACAATAAAATAATAATTGTAATAAATGTATAAACAAGTTTTACGTGAAAACATCAAATATCTTGATATATTATCGATGATCTCAAAATTTTTGAACGCGATAACCACTACCGTGCTTTTTGAAGACTACGTATTTCATACTGACCAGAACAAGTGACTCTTCAGAAAATTAGATTGGGAGCTGTCTCAGGTCAGTTTTTCTTTCTCAATCTATGTCCTCATCTGTGAAATGCTCCTCATCCTCCGGGACAATTCGAGTATATTAGAAGAGCCTAGATAGCAGGCTTCAGAGCGAAACAGGTGTTGATGTCAATTCACTTCCCATTTGAGTTTTCGCAGTTAGTACTTTATATGCCTGCTGACAGTATCCCAGTGTTTCTCGTCTAATATAGATGGATTGTTGTGTTCGGCGTAAGCAGTCTTATGTTTGCATCTTTAAGGTTATCGCAAATACCGCAGTTGAACAAGGTCTGTTCGACCTTGTGTCATATTCGTTTCTATACTTGGTACAAGTACTCACGGAAGCATCCGTGCAGAGCTATGTGGTCTTCAGATTTATTTCACCATGTCTTTGATTCAATCAAGGTTGGAGGTGCGGAATTCGAAATTTGTCACTGGTTCCACCTGGTTTGCCATTTCCCCGTGGTTCTCTCGGTTTTACTTTGTGCAGATGTTAATTGGACTTCTTTGCTTTGTGCACCAGATATTTGAGCATTCTTTCACCATCGTCCTGTATGTTCTTTCTACTCCTATAGCTAGTCGCCCCTGAAAAATTAACAGCGTGTTTCGATGCGATTTAATTTGCAAAGCTCTATGGCAGGCGGGGGCTGCGTACCGTATGGCAGAGTTCGCGCAGCTCGCAATTAGTCTTATTCGACTACTGTGTAGACCATTTTTTCACTATAAAGCGGCGGTTGAGAGTTTTTCGTGTTAAATCGATCATTTTAAGCATTTACTGTAACAATTACAAAGTATATCTGTGAAAATATAATATTTACTATGCATCGAATAAAATTGGGCATCTTTTCATTCGGAAACAAATTCTTAAAAATGACTTTTATTTATTGCAGTTGCAACTGCGAAAAATGTTTCAAGCAGATCTTACATACTTTTAGCGGTGGTATTTATTTCTCGAAATATTTGAAGTTTTCACGTTAGAAAACTCATCCGGTATTTATATGCAATTTTTACAAAGATTCTAAAATATTACATATTAATAATAAAGTTGTGATTAAACGAAATCAAAATAAAATTGAGAGTTATGATGACAAGAACGATAGCAAGTTGTGCTACATCCAGCTGCCGCCGCCACCGTCGACTAACCGTCGGCGGCACGAAGCATGGTGCGCGGGAGGCTGGCGCGCGCGTCGCCACCACGGCGGGCGTTAGTCGTGGCTACGTGCTCGCGATATCATGACGAACGCAGCCGCCGACGTACCGCCGCCGTCGTCGACTAGCAGCAGCATCGTCGCGACAGCCACCGCGTCGTAGTGTGTGGGCGGTGTTGTGTGTGCATCTCTCGCGTCACTCACCTGTTACACGCGCGTCCCAAAACATTACTGCATCCACACCTGTTTTGGTGGAGGCGCCGGTCGTGGTGTGTAAGTGAGTGCTTACCTTCAAAGTGCACATTCAATTGAAACAATGCAGACCAATGTGCACATCGACACGAAGAACTACAAGTCGTCGCCGGATCATCGGATTAAAGGCGGCGGAGGATACGCACAGCGTACTTTAGAGGTAAGTTTAGGGTAAGGTGAAATTTATATTGCACAAGATAACATGAACGTCAGATAAAACTCGGAAAGTTATTTTTAGGTTTCTGTGTCGGTTATTTCGAATATGTGAGAATGTGTGATATGCTCATGTGGCTTTTGTTGTGGTTTTCAAATTGTGGTTTCATTCTAGTCAATCGTTAAATGAATGATAACAAGTTCAACACAAACGGTGTAATCAAAGTTGTAATTATATTGAATTATTAAAACCTTT
>WSZQ02103275.1:0-10313 GCA_019419845.2 Weissflogia rhopalogaster
GCACACAGCCGGCCTGATAGGCCACCAGAATACTTTTTCCAAACTATTGGCAACAAGTTTCCAAACTCTTAGAGATTAGCATTTTGCACTATCTCAGATTGCAGTTATCCTCCATCTTTCACGTCCAGGAGATCCTAGACTGAGAGACAGGTTGCGCCCGATTGCTTTATAACTTTTAAGTGATAATTTTCATCTAATTTATATTTTATAGTTTTATTTTTCATTAATTAATAACTTGTGGCCTAGCAGATCATAAATGTGTCGACAGTTAATGCCGGAATTGTCAGAAATAATTCTTCTCTTCAATGTGAACGGTGGATTCGTAGACGTAGACGGGAGTAGAATTGGCATCAGGCCGTCCAGTTAAAATAGCCAGAACAAACTCAAAGAGACCCCCTAGGCAGGCCACCAAATAAAGTTGTCTAATCATAATATTGCATGGGCAGCAGATATCTCAAAACGATTTTGCATTACTTACAACATGCATATCCGTGACCAGCCAGAAAAAGCTATTAATTACGGCAAATATATTCACCAAATTCTTTAATTGTAATTATATCATCAATTTGCACTTTAATTAATTTAATTTTAACAAAATTGGATGAATCATTTTATTATCTATCGATAGAGGTCAAACACAATATAATTTTATGGAGCGCGGAGTAATCTCTAACCCTTTTGTTATTAATTGCCGATAACTTGTGTCCAGCATGATCAATCTGAATGAGATATACATCGGCGCATTTGTTGAATTTTTTGTGATTTTTTTTGGTTAAATACTTTTTAGCAACAATTGATCGATCAAAAGGTGTGATGATTTTTATAGTTCTGCATGTTAATTTCCATAAGAGATATCCACTTTAATTGATCATTACATACGTTCGGTATCTGATATTACAAAACGAAGACTACGGATCTGATTGCAATAATACAATCTATAATATATTAGAAGCTCCAGTATCGAATGTCAAAATTTTATTTTACGCGTTATTTTAAATGGGGCAATTTGATCTCGCTGCTGGAAGGACCGCTGTTAACTTCTTATCGGTTAATTAAACTCACATAAACAAATGGGCAGGCTAAGAAAATTCTTGTTTGCAATGTGAACATCTTGACAACTACCTGTTGTATATTTTCTTTTCACGTAAATGCCGCTATGGCTGTATATTGTAATATGATACATTCAACCTATCAGACCGATATGTTGGTACGTGTATATTATGTGCATGAGAAACCAAAACGTTTTCGATATTTTTCAATTATGAGTTGGTAAGGTCGTATCGATTGTTTTTGGTAGGTCGATTGTTTTTGATATTCGATTGTATTTGATAAAACAAAGGCAAAGTTCGTAGAGGGAAACAAAATAATTGCCCGTAGAAAGTAACCGTATAAAAGTTGGGTGAAGACTGAATCAAATTGTAAAAATATTAGTGGGTAGGATCCATATCCACTTGAAATTATGTGCTTCATTATCTACCCGTGTAGATTTGCTGGCATAGGACATTCGTTGGTCTTTCTTTGGACGAACAGTTTTGGTATGCCTTCGTGATAACAAAGTCAAAACCTGGATTTACGAGGATGCGTTCGCACGACTTTTGTATTAGGAAACAATTGTTTGCTCCGTCATTTCAAGGCTTTTAGCATATTTACAAATTTCAAGTGTTTAGGGACTTTAATGTGAGTCTATTGGTTGGGTAGTGCACATAACATACACATACACATAGTAGTATGGCTTAAGCGACCATGCTTTCATGTGTTTAACTCACATAAACAAATGTGAAGACTTTTCGATAAGCAAATTCTCCTTCATAATAGGAACGTGTCAACAACTCCTTTTTGGTATATTTTCATTTCACATAACTGTAGCTAAAGCCGCATATTGTTATCTGACACATTTAACATTTCAGAGCTATTTGTTGGCAACTGCATGAATATCAAAAGAACCCGTAGCAATTATTATATCAAGGTACATGGTAATAACTATGAATTATTAGACAATTTCGAAAAATTCAATTAAGGCGCTTTTTTACTTATTATTAATAACATTAATTATTCGTCGTGTTATTGCAAACGTTAATCGACATTTGAAATTTTTCCTTTTGGCTCATGTATACAACATATGCAAATGAGAAGAAGCACTCTTATTGTTTCCATTATTCAATAAATAATTAGAGCAACTTTTTATTAACCATTATCAATTAAAATTATGTGAAAATAAAAATGAAATAAATGAAGAATAAAAGAACTAGAAAGTATTGTACATAACAAAACGATAAGCGACCGTGACAGGACTCGAACCTGCAATCTTCGGATCCGAAGTCCGACGCCTTATCCATTAGGCCACACGGCCCACTGGCAGAAGATAGGGGAAACTTCAGCCGGACCGAAATTTATAGAGTGCATTACAGTGGAAAATGCTCGTCCGGAACGAGAAAGGTTGGCGAACAACCACGACGTTCATCAGAACCGTACTTTCTGTACAGCCTAGCCCGTTCACTCACACTTCCGCCTGAAATGCAAAGTATGGTAATCTCGGGACTAGAATTAGGAAATAAGAAAAGGATCATTCTATAACATGCTTGCTCCACTTGCTCCGATCTATAATAAGCTGCAACGCCCAAAAAACGGGTGAGCAACTCTTTCATCCGCGTTAATTTAGAATTTACAATTTCGCCGCACATTTGGGTGTTCCAGCAAGTTTACACTAACTCTAATAACTAATCAATGGACGAAGCTCCTTGACAGTGGTCGAGAATATAATCTTAACTCCGGGTCACTAATGCGCCCATCCTCCCTCTCATATTTGTTAGGTTAAGAGCGGCCCACCTAAATAATTTGGAAGGATGAGGCCGAAACAGAAGTCCACACAATATTGCAGAAAATATATTTTTACCTCCAAAATCTCTCTCAAATGGCAATTCCAGGGGAGGAGAGCTTGCAAAAGAGGCCACATGGTCCCTTGTTATATTCTATTTTGTCATATGTACTTTAATTAATCAATGAATATCAGGAGAGATTTACTTGACATCTATCGATGACGCATAATAGGGGATGTAGCTCAGTGGTAGAGCGTTCGCTTTGCATGTGAAAGGCCCCGGGTTCGATCCCCGGTATCTCCAAAATGTTTATTGGAACGGTTTAATTTTGGGCTCGGACAAACGAATGAAATTTGTCAACAATAATTGGATTCCTATTATTATTGGAAATACGGCAACGATGATTTCATGGATTAGGAAAAATGGTAACTTTATTAAATTTAAAAGTAGTTGTCCTAGCACAAAATTAAATTCTAGATAAATGAAGTATTGGAGATGCCGGGGATTGAACCCGGGGCCTTTCACATGCAAAGCGAACGCTCTACCACTGAGCCACATCCCCTGTCATACGCATTCGATAGATGTCAAGTACACTAATATTTTTACAATTTGAATTTGTCTTCACCCAACTTTTATGCGGTTACTTTCTACGGGCAATTATTTTGTTTCCCTCTGCGAACTTTGCCATGGCTCCATCTGCGGTATGGATTTTATGTTTTGATTAGTTTATTTCAATTTTATTGTAAATATTTCATCATTGATCCACAAAAATATATATATTTTTTATAATAAATAAAAACAAAGTATATAAAAATATATAAAATATATAAAAGAAACCGAATGGATGGAGTTTCGTAAGCCGGGTGGAAGGAGCAGACCAGTGAACCTGAAATGGAAGGGAAACGTGCTTGAGAAAGTCGAGGTATTTAAGTACCTCGGCTTTCAGTTTATAAAGCATATAAGATGGGCGCAAGGGTGAGCCAGGTGTGCATGGGGGAGAGTAAGGGATAAATGGGGGAAGGTGTGGGGTGGGAACTGGGATATTGCTATGAGACGTCGACGCACCACATATACTAACAATTAAATTAAATTAACTTTAATTTAAATTTATCACATACCACCAATTCCATTTTAGCTAAATCCTAGACTCCCTGGTCGAAGATTGTGGTTTTCTATACTTAAGAGGGCGCAAAGTTTATTATATAAGTACTTTTAATTGACATCTCTATTGTTATATATTTGAATTAATATTTGAATAAATTATCTAAAGAATTAACTACATAAAATAAAAGGAAAACCCATGTAATTCCTTAATTGAATTTGTGTTTGATTTATTGGTTCCATGTAGTAGAGATGTCGAAAAAAGTATCGGTATCGATAAGTATGAATATCATGTGTCGATACTTATCGACTTTTATCGATACTTTAATTTTTTTAGACATGCCACCACAATGAAGCCATCAGTTAATCAGAACCAGCTATTGTGTGGTAATTAGCACAGGAGATAAACAAACGTTTATCAATGTTTTACAAATTAGTTTATTTTCGTACAATGTACATTTCGCCGCAAGACATCATCAGGTAAGGTATCGATACTTGACGTCGATTCCTTAATTTACACAATGAGAATCATAAATTTTATTATTATATATTAGAGTATCATCAGAAACATTAGTTCCATAATAAACTTCAAGATTACAGTAATGATTAAAAATATAATTGAAAAATGCATTAACAGATGGCGACATTGTATATTTTCGATAACAATACGTATCGATACTTATCTTCAATACTTAGGTGTCGAAAGTATTAAAGTTTCAAAAGTATCGATTCTAAAAAGTATCGATATTTCGTGTAAAGTTGACATCCCTACCATGTAGTACGTTTTTTTGGCATCAAGAGGCAGAAGGTGGAAGCGTGGATTCCAAAAGTACGTGAGTTTTTAACTCATCTTGTGAGAGTGGGTATAATAATGATCCCAATATTTTACATTTAACATTAAGTGCTTTATACAGATATATTTGTGTCTTGAGATTTATACCTTTTTAACAGGCGTGAATGTGCTCGCAAAACCAAAACATGTCCGGCTTCTTGGACTGGATGTTTCAAAAAACCCAATTTTGAAAAAAAAACTACGTACTTGTAATAAAATTCACTAAAATTAACAGACTTGCCAAGATTGCCACTTCGTGATTTACATTCGTAGCAAATTTGCATGCTGGCTCTGGACGCTCACAGTGTCGTATTTTGCGGTTTTTGCGCGTCAAAAGTACATAACTCCGTTTTAAGGCGATCTTTTTCGACCAAACCGAGACTATATTTGATAACTTATGCATTTTTAAAGTATTATTCATAATTTTAGTGAATTAAATTTGGTATTTCATGTTTTTTTATACCTCTTAAGTAGTCTAAATACACGCCATTTTAATATTTTGGGTCAGAAAGTGCCTTTCCTCGATAGTACCAAAGCAGTTCTAGTGGATATATGCGCCCAAGATCTCTTTCAGATGATGCTATTCACAATATGTTTGGGTTAGACAGGCATCCATATTTTAAGTTCTTTTGACTAATTAATATCTTTGAAAAGTCGCCTTAAGGAGTTGTTATTTGAGTCGTTTTGAAATTGCATTTGGTTTGTTCAGCGCTCACAAACATGCCCTTTCTTTTGATGCTCATCGTAATATGTTTGAGTTGGCCGTGGATGTCCTTTTCTTGGTGTTTTTAGTTTTCTATGCCCGGAAGGACAGCTAATTTTCAACGTAACGCAATGAATCTAATTCCATAGTACTCTTGGGAACTTGCACTTTCTAATGATACCATACTCAATACTTTTGATTTGGGGGAGGGCACCAATATTTGATCATATATATATATTTTAGTGGTTTTGACTCATATTCATGGCTATAAGAATGATACATTTTGGATATTTCCCGATGATGAATGCTCCCAATATATCCCCACATTATATACTTTCCAATGATATCAAACACGATATGGTTGTTTTGATGAAGACACCCTTACTACAAAAAACGACTTCATTAACATTGCACACATAATGGCTTTGTTTATTTGCTATGTACTGAATTTTGTTTTTATTTGTCCTGTGGTGTCATCAACAGTTATTTCTGCTCAATTAGCCATATATTCCAAAAGATAAATTCATCTTTTAGGATCATATGTTGCCCGTCGATCACCACGAGGAGGTTCGAGCAGTTGATATCTAAACTATAAACCTATCTAAACTATAAACCCCTAATTTTAATAACATTTATAAAAGCTATCTAGGACTATCTAAAATTCCTATACAAAATCTAATGTTTAAACCCTAAAACTAACTTCCTACATAAAACACCACTAATCACTAACACTGTCTGTATCAATTGCACTGACACAATCCTTATATTCTTCCGGAAGAATGACCAACTCTCTCATATCGCGTGATAGTGGTTCATCCGCACGAGGAACTTTTACACTTCCACAATTCAGATGTCAACAATAATCTTTTAAAGAGATCATTGTTAACACTTTCACAAGTCATTTTACAGGTGTGTCTTTGTCTATAGTTTTTTTTATAACCTTATGGCGTGTTTCATGGGCCTCTTCCATTATCGAACCTATTGGCTATGAAAAATTGTTTATAATGTCCGCACCATGGATTAAAACCTTGTGTACTGTAATTGGCAAGTAATACCAAACGCAAATAATATCCTATCCACTAAACTGGAAGCCCGTTTTTGGTTGTTTCCACAAATTTAAATTGTGAGTTAATGTAACGCAGTGCCGCGAGTGAAGAGGAACAAAACAGTACTATGAAAAAATAACATTATTAAAATATTTTTATTGAAACCAAAGTACTAATCGTAATAATTAATTTCCTCGCAATTTTGCACTTCATAAATAATATACGCAATTACAGGTACTAAGTTAACAACGGTTACCAATATTTTGTGGACAAAGTTAAGATACTTCATTTGAATAGTAAAGTCTGTATTCGCATTTGTCAAATATGGATTTGCCTCTACTAAATCCCAAAGAACCCAATCCCAACCTGCTTTATACAAAATACGAAGTATGCACCAAATTATTACACATAAATTCGCTATTCTGGATCATATAACCAACTTTTATTACATAAAGTCTTAAGAATTATATTACATTATAAAAGTGTGGTATAGCCTAATGATACAAATATTAAATCTGATACATATCGCTTAATCTTTTTCCGATTATTGAACATAACCGTTCCTGCAATATGCATTAAACAATTAGATCAATGTCGATGATTTCTCCTAAAGGTAATTATAATATAAATTTCATAACGCCGTTTCATAGCATATGAGGAGTTCAGTATATCTTTCAATTAGCTTGCGAAAGCAGATGGTTTCCTAAGTCTGCGGAGCATATTATAATGTTCTTCGATCGCAATAATTTCTTGGCGTACAAAATATCGAATACCATTTATTGGCCCAGTACCAATCCACGGCGATATACTCTAATTTCACGGGCATTTTACATATTGTTGTCGACTTTCATCTTGGGCAATTTGAATTATCTGATTTACGTGCACCGTATGTCTAAATATATCATAGATTATTCAATAAATTTCTTCAACCTTGGAAATGTTTTAGTTACTCAGGATGGGTGGAAATTTACGAAGATTGCAACAAATCTATGTTGGCTTTTATCATTTATTTTTGGTGCACACTTCGTATTTTGCATAAAACAGGCTTGTGCGGTATGGGAAGTTCTTTGGGATTTGGTAGAAACAAATCCATATATGACAATTGCAAATGCGGACTTTACTGTTGAAACAAAGTATCATAATTTTGCACTCAAAACATTGATAATTTTCGTTAACGTAGTGGGAGTAATTGCTTATATTATTTACGAAGTGCAAAATTGCGAAGAAATTAATTATTCATGTGGTGTTGTATTCCCAAGCGTAAGCATATTATCGCTAATATGATTAATATTTTGGTTTCAGTAAAAATATTTAATAATGATATTTTATCTCAGTACTATTTTGTTCCTCTACACATCCGGCCACTTCGAGAAATCTACAACTTCTGCTTCCTACTATTGGGAAATTACCTCATCTTCAGCATAGTTATATGTTGCTGTTACTTCTGCTTTATTATGAAATTTGCTACGAAGGTATTAGAATTGTTTTCAAATATTTTAAGGGAAGCTCAACAAAGCGAGGACAGACAACTGCGACGCCTCAAACTTTTAAAAGCTTTAGAGTTACAACGTTTTCTGCACGAGTTTGTGATCGTACTGTATGGTTGCAAATGCACTAGTTTTATTCGATTTCTTTAAGGATTTGGAACGCGGCTGCAGATATCTATAAATGGACGTTCCTGGTTCAATATTTGGTTTCAGGAATTGCATGTGCGTTAATACTAATCTCCAGTTTGCTAGTACGTTCTTATGTGCCATTTTATACGTCTTATTATAATTGTAACTATTACTAGGAATTTAACTTACTGTCAGTACTTCATTTGGGTACCTATATTGGTGGTACTTGCTTGGGGGGATTCATCGGTGAACAAATGATCGAAATAGTAAGCCTATATACTTTCTAATTGTGATTTTGTATCATTGCTTTTTAGAGTGAAAAATTTCGCTATGAAACATTTTATTCTTGTCCTTGGGATGGTGATGTTGAAAGTGTCAAGTTTTTGCTATTTATGAATTTGAATTTTCGCACTCCGTTGGTTATCTCTCTCGGAAATTATTTCATCTACACTAATGAATTGGTATTGAATATTTTTCAGTGGTCATATTCTGTGGTTATGCTTTACTTGAACATGTATGGCTATTAGTGGTTATAAATCAGATACAAACCGATCAGGACATAACGAGGATAAACAATTTATATGTGAATCCCATTGGGATGGTTTTCCTATTGCAAATTTTATATTTTACAAGAAGCAAGTGGAATGAATTTTCTCGTTAGATGTGTTACACTAACTGATTCGATTTTTAAAATAATTGAACTTCACCTAAAATTGTGATTTGCACAAAATTTGTGATATATGTAGTATTAAGACAAAAAGTATCGGTTTGAATATATCATATTTGATTTCCACGAATAATTCAGAACAATTCATTCATAATGTTCCATTCTTGAAATAGAATGTATTAACGATGTTCAGATATAAAAGTAATATTTAAATAATGCAGCAAATATGATATAAATGTCTATGATATGCTTCAGATATATATGTTTAATGCAGCTAAGGTTAAGAATAAAACGCAAATATTCTGATTCTACCTCTTGATGCCAAAAAATTTCTGACCTTGGTTCCATTTAGTATGAAACCGGGGTTACATCAAATTATTCGTTTAGCAGGTTATGGCGAAAGCTTCCAAACTAGGATTACATGCCTCCCTAGGGAAAAATGGATTGGTATAAGTTGTTTTTACTGCAATAATCTTTGTTATTTTTTCAACAATGCCACTGGAACAACGTTCATTAAATAATTACATATGGTTAAAATAAATACAATAAGAACACGTATATAGATATTAATTTTTAAAATAATTGTCGTGCTACATTTTCTGTCCTTCTCTCCACACTTCTTTCATTTGTACCCGGTGTCTTTTTGAGGTCCTCCATCCATGTACATGTTTTAAACTGTCTTTCTTTATATTTTGTGTTACTTATTTTCTCCCTCTAAGCAGCAATATCGTTTTATATTATATCTAGTTACTTCATGTCTGTTTAGATTGCCACTAACCATGCGTTTTTCGCCAATCTGTTGGGTTACACGGTTATTCGACCTGTTATTCTTTTATGGTTTATATATGTGCTTCCGTCTATGGAGATGTTGTCCTCTCGTTGGAACTGTGCTTTCGGTATACAGCCATACATGGGACTCTTCGTGGTATGGTGTGGGCGGTGTGCCCGGTTTGGTATGCCACTTCTAGAAGGTGGTATCGGCCTTTTCCCGCACGAAGTTGTAGGCGGTGGTGGGAAGAAAGGACGTTAGCTCATAAGAATTTTGTGTAAATGAAATAAGTCACATTTTTACGCCCGAAACATCTACTTCTTTCTTCAACATCTTCTACAATATACGAATCCACTAAAATAAAAGATCTGCGTTAATATTGCTGTTCACAACATAAGACTGACTACTGACATGTCACGCCGAGGTTTTGAACGACCTTGCCAATATTGACAAAGCACTTTTTTTCAATTAATCCTGGGCGGTCAACGCCACTGCAACTGCGACCAGCTTTGATCTATTGTACAAGAACCAATACTATGGGTCAATAACGGAGATCACCTTAGAAAAGAGTAGAATCTCCTTGACCGACTTCCCTTTGAATTCAGCAAGGCTCAGCTGCTCGCTGCAAAGAAAGTTTTTCCGGTGCTAGGGATGCACAAGTGCAGATAAAGTGTCTGCAGCATGTCAGGTCGCCTTTGCCAATATTGGCTAGGTGGTACAAGACCTCGGCATGACCTGTCAGTAGGCTAACAAGTAGCCTAAT
>WSZQ02103286.1:0-10312 GCA_019419845.2 Weissflogia rhopalogaster
TATCTTAAGAACCACTTAATTACTTTTTTCGGCACTATTTTAAGTAATAATAGATGGAGAATTTAACTACCTTTCTAAATATGTATAATACGTTATTGTGTAAAAATATTAATGTCTTTTTTTAACTTATTTTGTCACTTTTGATTTTTTCCCAACTGTATTAAAAAGTAAAGTTTCTAAAAGGAAATGTGGCAGAGAAATGGTTTAAATATTTAGACCTAACTTGGAATTGAACACATTATTATACAACAAAATTAGATAATAATAATAATAATAATAATAATATGACTTTCCAGCTTTAATAATCATCTTCCACAGAAAGGCAGCAACACGATAAACCGAAAATTATCCGAACCAAGAAAATGAGTCAGTAAACTCAACTTTGGTTCACAAACTACTTAGTTCCTTATAGGTTACTCAATTTAACATCCTCGTGATGAGTCAATCGACGTTGAGTATCTCTCCTCGTGCTTAAAGTGCTCTTAAACGTCAGCCGATTTACCTACATGCGACTCGCATTACAAACCTAATCAAGCAGTGATTCCGTAATGAGTATGTACCTTCTTCGTCAACTTTAGTCTTCTTAACTTTTCTTCAACAGTGATTGAAAGCTCAACCACATCTCACGGTGTGTGTGTGTGTGTGTTGTGTGTTGTGCGGTTAACGACGACTAATTCCACATCACTAAAACCAAGTTTCACCGATTTTTATCTTCCTACGTTTTCCATCTTTTAGCATTATCAACGGCAACTTTCTGAAGCTATTTCAAGAATATTTAAAAGCCATAATATAGACAATTTAATCATCTTTCATTATATGTATGACTTATTAGAATTAAATTTAATTTAGACCACTTTGCGCCTTATTTTCTCTATTGGCGTCTGTAAAATTCAATATCAAAAAATTGAAACAAATATTTTTCGGACGCCTTGTTGGCAACTTTCTTAAGTTATTTCAAGGATATTTAAATGTCATAAGATGGACAATTTAATGATCTATCATAATATGTATGAGTTATTCGTATCAAAATTACATTAAACCCCTTTATATCTCATTTTCTTCGTTTACTTCTTTAAAATTGAATATCAAAAAATTGAAACAAATATTTTTAAGGCGCCGTATGGACAATTTAATCACCTGTGATAATATGTATGACTTATTAGAATTAAATTAGATTTAGACCTCCACATGCATCTCGCATTACAAACTAACCAAGCAGTGATTCCGTAATGATTAGGTTTCTTCTTCGTCAACTTTATAGTCTTCTTAACTTTTCTTCAACAGTGATTGAAAGCTCAACAATATTTCACTGTGTGTGTGCGTGTGTGTGTTGTGTGGTTAACGACGACTAATTCCACATCACTAAAACCAAGTTTCACCGATTTTTACCTTCCTACGTTTTCCATCTTTTAGCGTTATCAACGTTAACCTTAAAACAACTTAAGCATATAAAGACCTACACTAACGAAAAGTACCTCTAACCAAAGTCGATAAGCAATCAATAAATATATTGGCGTCGGGAGGCGTTCGTTGTTGCTTTTGCTCACTTTTGTTTTATCTCTGGAGCGAGTAAGTACATACTCTCATGCGCGTTTGGCGCGTTTATCACACGCTACATAACCTCAGTTTAACGCGCAAGTGTTTCGATTAAAGTTGTAGGTGTTTAAGCATAGGTTAAGCGCAATGGGGAAACGAACTTGCGTAACCAAATTCGTTGTTTTACGGCTGGGGCTGGCGCGGTTGGATAAAATTTCGTGAATTATTGGTTTTCTTGGTAAAATCTCGTCGCGTTCCGCAACGATGCGGCATTCCGTTAGGTGTGTACGCATAGTGAGAGAGAGAGAGAGAGACGAACGAGTGATAACTGCAGCATCGTTGGCTGACGACATAATTTTATTAATATTGCAAAAACTGGTTGGTTTTATTTCGCGTCTTTGACGCCCGATCCGCCGCTGATAGTTACATGTGCGTACTTATAGAGTGAGCGTCTCGTCTAATCGTCTTTTTGAGGTGTGGATTGCGTGTAGAAATGAAATGGAATCCTCTATTTTTACTTGATTCTTTATTAATAAGGTTTTACAGGTTTTTTTTGTTTAAATCATTTTGCGACATAATTGTGACTGCAAAAGTGTACTGAATTAAAATTCTTGACGTGTCAGTCAAAATTTAGGTAGCTTTACCGCCAACGTCCTTACGGTTTTTTAATGATATTTTGGTATGATAAGATAGAAAATTTAATCAGCTTTCATAATATATATAATTTATTACTGTTTAAATACATTTTGATTACTTTAGAGCTTATTTTATAACATTGCATCTGAAAAATTTTACAATAAAAAATCGTTCCAAGAGTTTTAAGAGTTTTTATCAATAACTTCTTGAAATTTTTTCTGTGATATTTAAGTACTTCATGATAGATAATTTAATCACCTTTCATAATATATATGACTTATGACTCTTAAAATGCATTTTCATTACTTTGTAGCATATTTTATAACATTGTGTCTTTTTTTTAACAGCCACAATTTAAGACACCAAAATTAATCCAGAAATTTTAGAACTCTCTATCGATAACTTCTTGAAGTTTTTTCTCGGATATTTAAGTACTTCATGATAGACAATTTAATCACCTTTCATTATGTGTATGACTTATTACTGTTAAATACATTTTGATTACTTTGGAGCTTATGTTGTAAAATTGCATCTGAAAAATGTAACAATAAAAAATCGATCCAACAGTTTTAAAACTCTTTCTCGATAACTTCTTGAAGTGTTTTCTCTCACATTTTAGAACTACATGATAGACAATTTAATCATCTCTCATAATATGTATAATATATTAATATTTTCGTTTCAATTAGATCACTTTACAGTAAATTTTATTACATTTTACGTAAAATTTTAACTACAATCACTTGAAAGTTAAACTTTAAGTCGTCTTAAGTCACACTTAATTATAATTATCGACATGATTTACATTAGCAATAGATAGAAAATTTAACCAGCTTTCCAAATATGTATAACACATTATATTATAAAAATATATATTCCCTTATATAACATGTTTTGTAAGTTGATGTTTAGAGTGAACTAAATTTTTGGAAGTTTTGTAAATTTTGCTTTTTACGTACACGATTGATTTTCTCAATTGATTCTGAACCGACTTGGCTGAGTAAAGCCTCATTTGATTGATAATTAAATTCTCTGGAATATGACGTCAATTTTTTTTTGAAAAAATATATATTAACTTAATATTTTGACCCTTTAACGCGTGAAATAAAGCTTCTAACAGTACTACTTATTTTTGAAACAAATGCGACAAATGCGATGAAAATGAAAAACATTGGCTTTTTCATATTATCCTCTCTCGAATAATATCAACTGTAATGGTGTATACGGCAAGAAAGGTGCGAAATTGTTATCAGATTTGCACATTCTCACGTACAACAAACATACAACATCCTGTGCATCTACGACTAAAATTTGTAAGCCAAAGACTCTTCGTTCCTTCTCTATGTTATGTTCTGGTATCAGTACGAACGCGCATGAACAATTTGCACATTATTTGTAGTTAGCACTTGCACTTTGGGTGCGTGCGACGCGGCGTAAGCTTGGCACACACTTTTCGCGATGGCGCGTATCGAGAAATGCAATTGCGACGCCGCCGCGCCGACTTTCGGCTTTATCTATCGCCGTGTTTGTTCGCTGAAATTAATTCCGCCGAGATCGTCCATTAATCAGCGTCGCAGATGGTGATGGTCCTTGTCGAGAGTAAATCTATTCCAACACGCACTGCATATTGCATGCAAAGTCGTACACTATTTATGAATCATTAGTTTTCCGAGTTTGTTTGAATATATTTACAATGAATAAATACGTTTGAAATGTTGGACAATGTGAAGTTAGCATTGTGATAGTTAATGATGTGACAAGAATTATATAGGGGAGATTTAAAATTAAAAATTTTACATCTTGTGAATCGTACAGTATGGTACCTTGTTTTGAATTGTTCAGCTGCGTATAATATACCGTACTCCAATATGAAAAATCAAATCGTTTTTGCAAAGTTTATAGTGCATATGCTAGTAACCCTCGATTAACGCGGTCTCAAAAAACGCGGTTTTCAATATCGCGGTTATCGGTGAGATCAAAATATTTAATAGCGTTAATCAAAAATGTGTTTTTTAAAGACCGCGTATATTGAGGGTTAGCTCTGGCATGTCTGAATTATTATTGTAAAACTCACTTGTAACACTTTGGCAAATATATTTTTTATTTAGCTATACATAGGCAACTTAAATTGCGTTATATTTGTTAAATTGTTAAATATATTTTGTTTGAAAAAACTTGATTAAAAGTTCTTAATGACAATTTCGAAAGGAACGCGCGTACATAAGTTTTAAAACAACCGATAAGAGCATGAAATATTTTATAAAACCACATAAAATCAATAGTTGCATAAAACTTATTAAAAAAATATTAACACTGTGTTGAAGTAGATGAAAAGGGGAATAAACTAATATTGGGGACATACTGTTTGTGTGTCGGATAAGGGTGAAAAACCCCTATTGAAGTTTACATTCAAATTTTCAAAAATCAACTGATTTTTACAGAGTTTTAACAGGGCATAAAAGGGTTTTATCTTGAAAGGATTGTAATAATATTGATACTATACGAAAGTAGAAGTGTTTAGTAACATTTTGATGTTTGCTTCAACTTTATAACTTCATATTTAGTATGTAAAATCTTGACTGAAAATACTCGTCGAAAATTTCGAAAAGTTTTGCTTCAAAAATTGAAACGTACAAATATTTCCAATGTGAACTTAAAGTTCGGCATGATTATGCCAACTTTTAATAAATCCAATATTGATAACAGGTTAACTAATAACAGGTATAACAGGTTAGTTAACAGTGCCTAACCTATCCACCCTTTTTATGCTTCATTTCCTAAACGCTAGTTTATAAAATATAAAATCCTTAAACAAGCAGATGTAAACTACAAAATCAGTCATAAAAGGAAAGCATCACAACGGTGACGGGTGTGTATCATTAAAGATGTGCCTCGATGATGCTGCATCACGCACGAAAGGTGTCGCATCGTTTGTCATCAAGCTGCAAGCGCCGCGCCGCCTCCACCACCCACTGCGCCGCGCCGCTTAATACAGCCGCCTCTCTGCTGTGTATCAATCAAAATCTTTCGCGCGCGCGACGCCGCCGCCCGTTATAAAGGAAATGCCTTAATCTCCGCTTCATTTTCGGATTGGCGCGCGCGATGCATTGGCAACGACGAGCCGCAACCAACACCAGAGAGTCCAGGATGTCTCATCCTGCTTACGCACTCTCTCCTGCGCTGCGGTATGTGTTGAGTGATGATGGGCGATTTTAATTAAAATAAGAACAATCTTAATTGCGGCGTTAGTACGACGTTTGTAATCACGTCAATTCATTGTCGCAATGCTGCATTTTTTCATTTTTTGTTTGTTACACGGTTTCAGTGTTTTCGCGTTGAATCTGAAATTAAAAGTAAATTTGTGGTCATTAAGGAAGAGGTGGCAAGCATAGGGTGCGAAGTGTGAAGTAAATGAGATTTTTTAATGTTTAGTGCGGTATAATTACATTTTTTTTGGCGCCTCTTAAATTTAAAATGTTTGTATTTTAGTTTAAATTTTCTGGGATTGTTTTCAGTGGAGTTTTTTTGATAGAATTACTAAAAATCCATGCGTAAGCGTTGAATTCTAGAAATGTTTTTCGAAAAATGTAATCTAGTCCCCATACATCAGAATGGGTCTCACGCATGCGTCCCACATTCTCACAGCTATATCCCAGTTCCCATCCCACAATGTAATTTTCTGCAGACGGTTAATTCGAGGACTGACCGGATTAACCGTCTTAATTGAAAATGGTCTGTTTTCATTTGAGATTGTTTAAAAATATATTACAATACTATAAGGAGTTTACTTTACGACTAGTATTAGAATGTTTTGAGGCGAATACATCTAAGATTTAAAGGTCATTTTAAAGGATATTTGCATATTTTGTCAATCGAATTATTTTGGAAATGATTACTTTGTTTTCCATTTCGTATTCGCCTGAATTCGTTTCCTGATCGTCGGCGACAGGGCGAAAAGACACCACCGCTTGTGTTAATGCCTATATATACTCGTCTATATGAGCGTGTCGGGGAAAGGGGTGATGGTTGGAGGCGTTGGAGGTTGGTTGCGAGAAGAGAGAAGAGTGGTGGTGGCCGCCAGGAAATGAATTTTAGCGTCGGCCGTGCGCGACGTACACACGCGTGCGCTCATCTCGCGAGCGCGCTTCTTGCGACATCATCAAATGTCGCCATCCAAAAACCCACCACCAACACCACCACCACCACTCCCATCCCAGCAGTCTGCTAGTGATGCTGTGCACACTCATGCACTCGCTATTAGCGCAACGGTAGGCGGTGGTGGCGGCAGCAGCGAACAACGACAGCCGGCCGTAAAACGTCGTGCTTGTCGGGATAAATCGCTTTCGTCCTTCCGATTTAATATTAATGCAAAACAGACGACGAAATGCCGGCCGACGCCAACGTCACGACGAACGCGATCATCAAATATCGTTTTATTTCCAACATACTCGTATCATGACAGTGATTCATATTTATTCTCTAGATTTTGACATTAATCCTCCTTTGCTTACATCATAAATCTATTGTATTGTTGTTCTTGATTTTTCTGAAACCCGATGACAATTTATTAACAAGTATATTTTATAAATTATCGGCAACTTATATTACCCCATCACTCTTGTTGAGTCCTGACAAGGGGCGTACATTAATTGTCCATCATGGATTTTAATGTAAATTAGTATTTTCAACATGCTCTTATTATGACAGGAATTCATATTTATTCTCGAGATCTTTGGATTAATCCTTTTCTATATTTGAGAGAAAGTACTTGGTAAATGATTCTTCCGAACTCATTCACACAACTACTATCATACAGTCTTGTTTGAACGACCCCAGACTAGCTAGTATTGACATATCAAAGAATAACATGTAATCATTAAGCACAATTAATGAATTTACAAAGAAATTAACTGAATTTTATACTCACTGAAGAAGTTGGGTAGTTTTTTGTAAATTGACGTTTATTAACGACGACGCCATCTTGGAGTATTTATCCATGTTATTGAATTTATTTATTCACAATCAAAAATGACATTCTTTAATTTCATCAACCTTGGCGCCATCTGCAATCAACTTAACAAATTTCAAAACTGATATCTTTCCTATAAAAAGCAAATAAAACGTTTAAGATGAATGCATCAGCGTTTAAAGTAAATAAGAATATGGAGGAAAAAAAAGGGAAGAAATAATAAGATTTGGCGGCGGCAGTGAGCGCACTGGATGGAGGACGGCGCCGCAAAACCAACCACTCTCTTTGGCGATATGATTTTGATAAAAGCGCAAGGACAGTTGGAATTTAATCTCGCACATTAATGGGCATAAATTATTCACGCTGATAAGCAAATAGGTGGAATCCATTCGGGGCCATGGCACGGCGCCGCAATCTCGGACGCGCCGCCGCTTCGTCGCGCTCCTTTCTTGGGAACTACTTTTTTATGTTTTGCTTTCAACGGAAAATCATTATTTGATACATACGATTACCGCCAAGCACCGACTCATTCGTCGGCGCGGTCAAGCCGATGGCGATCCCAATATCGGCCCCGAACAAATGACACATAAAAACACTCTATAACGGTCCATCGAACATATCCGTCGTCGGTGTGCTTATCAACGTCGAGAGGAACACGAATGCTGCAAATGCGTCTTCTTTGTGTGATTGCTGCACAAGTTGCAGCACGGAAACAAAATTCACATCTTGTAACTTGTAGCTCTTGCAGTAGGGTGATTCATAACCAAACAATTTGGCTTTTATAAACTTGTAGCATGTGTTGCCTAAGTTAGGGTTGTAAAAAACAACGGATCAATGTGTATTATTTGTTGCCTATTAGTCAAATTTTAACAGTATTGGCCATGGATATAGAATCATCACATGTTCGACTATGCGTAAGAAATGTTTGGGAGAGTTTGCAAATCGCGCTCGCATTGAAATGTCCCTTCTGGAGATATATTACAACATTTTTAATTTCTTCTTTCAAAATGCAAACCGGGGCCAGCTGGACACTGTTTCCAGAAGTGAGGAGATTGTTTGTTGGGTACACAGGGTGTATGAGCAAACATGATTTAAGAGTATTAGAGGTGAGACAAAGTTGTCCCATGAGCCCATTTCTGTTTAACCTATACCTTTGTTATGGAGGAGGTTTTTTATAATGACCAGGATAGGGGGGGTGATATTGGGAAAGAGTAAGGTATGGATGCTCGCTTATGCAGATGATGTGAGGTTGTTGGCAAGGGACCGAGAAAGCATGCAACGTATGTTATGTTGTGTATCTTGTAGGATCGGAGTCCGGATGCTATGTGGTGTGTTGTGGTATGGTGGTGGTGTTGGTGTGATTATGTCATGTCTAACAATAAAGATAAAGGTCTTAGGAGATGTTTACATTCTCGAACGCACTACTGCCATTATATTGTTATGAAGAATGACTGCAGATTGAAGAAGTCAGCGGATTGATTTGTATAATTGTTTGCCTATTAATATTTTAAAAAAGTATAGACGTTTTGTTATTAAAGAAATCGCCTTTTAAATGAATACATGCTGTTTTTTACAAGTTTCTCATCAAACTTCGATTTTCCAAGTTTTGAACAAATCTTAACTTATACAACACAACTTTTGACTTAACTTTTCACCATTAAACTGCTTCATTACAGCAATAAGTGATTAATTGCTAAACAATAGCCTTACAAAGGATCGACTGATCTGCTGATCGACAGTACTGTTGGTTGTCTATTAATCTTCAAACTCGTAATCAGGAAGAATGAAATAAGGGTTATAGGTTGCCTATCCTTGATCAACTAAAAATGATCGCAATATTGGTTGCCTACAATGCACTAATATATTTTTAAAAACAGAATTAAATGATAAAATTCTAGTTTACTGTTTTAAACACATTCTTATTCACTATTTAATTAGCTTGAAATTCAAACAGAAAAGCCATCGACAACGTCTCTACGTCTGTCTGCTGGACAACTTTAAATCAACGTGAAACTTTTAATTAAAACCGCTCTAAACCGACAGTGAAATAAAACAATATGTATCAATAAGATACAAACAAAAGTTGACGCTTAAAACCTCAACAGTCAATGTATGAAGAGTGTTTTAATGTTAATCTACACAGAGTGTTTATTATATACAGAGTGTTTAAACCATGTTGAAAAAAAAACGATTTTTACGAGCAGTATGTAAAAATTATTACACCCGTTTGGAAAATGGCAAATACACTTGCAAATACATACTCGTATATATGTATATTGAAATGTATTTCTCTGCACTCGTAAACTCCGGTGGTGATACTCCTAAATACGTCGGCGAGTGTGCAAAAAAGAGGCAGACCACCCACCATACACTACCAGCAGGACGGACTCTCTTCAATATCGAGATATGCACCGCCGGAGTCCGGCAGGAAATGAGACGCCGTGTGGGACGTTTTGCTCCTGCTTCTCCTGCGATTTATCTCCACCCCTCGGCCGCCACCTCCACGGGCCAGGGCAGGGAGGACTCATTCTCACACCCACACGTTCACACATGCTTGTATACGTGCAGACATACGCACAAATACACCCTGCATCCCGGTTATACGCATTCAATTTATTTTAATAAATCTGCGGAGGGGTGGAGGAATATCGCGTCAAAAGCAAAACCAGTACGTGTAAGAATCGCATATATTTGGTGTATATTTTCGCTCGGTTGATTTTAAACCCCTTTTTGGAAAGTTCGATGCTGATAACGAAAATTTGCGCAAAGGGGATGCGAAAGTCGCGCCGGCGTCGGTGGAGGAACAGTCAGTAAATCTGAACATATTTTAAGATTAATTTTCTATCGAGGATATATAGATAGAAATGGGAAATTAAAATGAAAATATAAATGTGCTGTACAAACCACAAATGTTTTTTTTTTGTAATAAGGTTTATACTGCTGCTGTCCTTGCCAAATTTATGGATGGATGCGAATTTTCCATGGCGACTAAGGAACTCCGTGAGGTACTGGTCACAGTTTCCATGCGAACGCGTTCGCCATGCTGTTGGGGATATAAAGGATATTTAGACAGTTTTATCTATAGACTGAATCGAGATAATTAAATTGGGACTTTGTTGAAACTGTGTTTGGTACGTTCTTAGTATTCGCACGTATCGCGTCTTTTCTTCT
>WSZQ02103297.1:0-10311 GCA_019419845.2 Weissflogia rhopalogaster
TTACACTTTCTAAATATTTTGATGTTGTAGCTTTCGGCAAAGTAAAGGTAATGAAAGATTTTTGATTTAATATTTGACATTTCTAAAAAAGGATTCCTAGAAAGCGATTGAAAACGATTTACCCTTTCAAGATGTGCAAATGACTCTTCTCTTCCACATTTTTCCAGCATCCCGGAAACGGGTGCGTTTTAGTTTTATCTCATCCACCCATTGAAAGTTTGCTCGAAACGCTTTGAGTTTAGTCGAAATGATCATTAACCGGCACGTATTCGTGGTGCGTGGGTTCTGCTCGTGCCTTTCACCCCTTGAATCGTTGTTTATCTTATGCCTAATGTGGCCAAAGGGGCCCTAAAGACCAAAAAAACACTCTCAAACACGCCTAATCTACGCCAGGACTCGCATTACGCATTCCACTCACCAACAACCACCATAGAAAAAAAAGCAGAAAAAACTTTCTATAATCTCTTTATGGTCTCTTCTCACTCGCTTCTTATCGCATTTTTTTCGATAACTTTTTGTTTAACATTTTCGAAAATCTCTTGAGATGACAACTCTCTAAGACATCCTCCATGTCCTCACTATCCCCCTTCCACTGGTTCCTGACATTTTTCGGGCTTGAAGACGCCGAAAAATGACACGAACAACAGGGAGTTAATAGCATTAGTCGAACGACTTAGCGAAAATATATTACATGTTTATTCCACGGATAACAATGGTGCAGCTGTTGCTCGGAAAAGCTGCTGTGTTTTGCCTATAATATCCTGGAATATCTCAGAATAATTTCGCGGCTTCATGGGGGCAACATCGGTGAGGTGCGGTGAAGAGTCGACCGAACTGCTGTGATTTACTACAACACTCGGTGAATAATGATGAAGGATTTGTTTAAGTATCTTAATATTCGCTGGGGAATTTATCATTCTCGGTGTTTTTGGCGGAGTCGGGGAGCGAGCGCTTTGGTCTACGGCTACGCAAAGTGGTATCATTCATCTACCTTGCGCCTCATAGGATGAAGGGGGCGGCAGCGGTGGTGGGTAGTGGCGACAACGCCGACATTCTCGCGAGTTTCATGAATATTATTTTGAGTTAATCATGCTCGTGATTCTTGCGACAGTTATTTCGTGCTGCGTGGATGAAATGAATTGCAAATTGGATGTTGTCCTATATTCCGGATTCTTCTATCTTCACATCGGAGATTATAATTGTCACATCTTTATTTAATCACGATTTCTTTTCCATTTCACGTAATTATTAATTATAGTGATATAATGCCGCTGCTAAACCCATACCCACCTCTTTGCATTGTATAAGCTTGTTAATAGATGGCGCCACATATTTTGAAATTGCGTGTATCGTCATAGATTGCGCCATATGTTACTGAAATTGTTTTTAAAGGTTTAGAATAAAACCGAAACCTATATTAAAACTAGGTTTGGGTTGGGTTAGGAGAGTATTTGAAAAGTATGTCCAGACTTTTTTCGACATTTTCCTTTTCTGACTTAGTTCCTACTATTGAAATCAAGATGAAAAAAAACGTTCTAAAAGATTGAATTCCAATTTACATTAAGGATAATGTGAAAGCACATTAATTGAATTGAATCACGCTGACTGCCGCCAAAGTCATAAATAAAGTATCAATCACATTAAAACACGTTCCGTTTTTATCCAACTTCTTGCTATTCCCATACTTCAAACACGTTTTTTTCAACATTTCTTTTTCCCGGCTCGGTGTGTTTTCACTTTGTATGGATGTGTGTGTATGCGAATTGTATAAAAGAACGTGAGGAAATGTTTCGTGGCGTAATCGTAATCAGCACCGCTGTCGTTGAACTACATGCTGCGTTTCAATAAACTACCGGATTGCCTCAAAGTGTATTAAATTCTGCTGGATGCTTTGAGAGGAAATAAAAACACGTGTGCTCACGCATAAGGACAGGACGCAAAAGGTGGTAGACAGAGAGTGGAGAGCGTGGCCGATAAGACTTCAAGTTTTGTTTGACTTACCTTTTCACGAGAAATAATGAAAAGGTGCTTTTTTGTGCACTCCTGATTAATATCACTCATAAATAAATCACTTATCAATTTTGTTGCTTCAAATTTATTTTGTGGCTATTTATTTTTATATAGTATAAGCTAATTGTATTGAATAAGATCACATTAGAGAGAAAATCTAAAATTTAACTGAATTATTGATTGTTAACTGGAACGTATGTCATTTAGATTCAATTTTAGAGAGAATATCCGGTTGAACTTTTAACTTGACTAAAATAGTTTTTCTTTTACAGAAATGAGATTTATACACTGAACTCTCATGAACTATTTAAATAACCGAAATCCCCATAAACTACCTAAACCTCTTTTTGGGGTTTGTAGAATATTTTAAGGGGGATTATGGGGTTTGAGGAGTTTAAGGAGGACTCCTCATGAATAATTCGAAACACCCTAAGGCCGATAAACCACCACCAAACACAAAAATCACTCCCAAAAGTGGTAAAATTCCTTAAACCCCTTAAACCAAATAGTCCAGAAAACCCTTAAAACCCTTAAAGCACTTAAATTCCGCAAAAAACCCACAATGCACCCTTTGAAGTCCGTCAACCTGCAAATTTACCATAAACACCCACAAACAATCAAAATCACCGTCAAATCTCCCAAAACCTGTATAGTCTTTAAACCCCTTAAACCCCCGAAACACCTTATATCCTTAACACCATCTAAACCCCTAACTACATAAACTCCTACAAAACACTCTTTGAACCCCATCATATCTTAGAAATAGCTAAGCAAATATAATGACTCCGACCGGATTGCAGACTCACAATTGCAACTTCTAGGAGGCAATATTATTAAAACGACAAAAACAAATAATATTTCTTCTCTTTTCCTAATGTGGTAAATATACTAAATGTCCTGAACACCGTAAGTTAAACGTATTCAGCTATTGAATTCTATTCTATCCACAATACATAATCTTAACGCAACCTTATACAATCTCCATTGAAACTTAACTCAAACTGTAACCGTAATAACCGATTATTAGTTTGCAAGAGATTACGCCATCGACGTATTGATCATGCCTGCATATTCAGGGCAGCAGATATAGGTGAGGCTTTGAGTGGCTTATTAACACGTCGGTTTTGTAATCAAAACTTTATTAAATCGCCCCGGCGCATCCACCATTGGAACAATTAGCGCTTAAACACGCTGGGTACGCGTACGCGGGCTGGGGCATATGTAGGGCTGATGAAAACCGCGTAAACTTGAAAATGGCCTGAAAGCACGCGCCTCGAAACTTTGCATTCACTGAGAGGTTGGTGCTCGACGAGAGGTTTAATAGCAACATTATTCGCATTCATGCCACTGTTTGTATGTGTCCATCGCATCGTAATCGCAATCTGCAAAATCTGTTCTTAATCGATTTCATTATCATCAAGAATATGTGAAATTATAACTCTCCTTTAGTGTATAAGTGTGGAAACGGAAATTTTGGTCATACATATGAAAAATAAATACGTAAAACTCCTTCCAAACCCCATGAACCATCATAAAACGCCCGCGAACCATCTAAATCCACTCACTCTCTGGCGTACTGAAAAGACATATTTCGGTGAATAAAAATATTTAAATAAAAATAATTTAAATAATAATTATATTTAAATAATTAAAATTTTTAGATATTATATATCAGGTATTTATATAAATTTAAATCAATTTTGTCATGTGTAATATTTCATGTTTTTGGTTCCTCCCTTTCAAGATCAGCATCGCACAAGTAATATTGTTTTAAATATTTTACAACTTTGAAGATATTACCAAGAACACCCGCCACTCTGGTGTAATTACCATTTAAATTAGGAAATTACACTTGAGAAATTCACATATGTTTCCACAACAAACATCAAGCGTAACTTGGGTTGAGTTCCCTCATTACCCAAAGCATGTAGGTACTGTGCGTATTTTCCACCAAAGACTACACTAAATCTCAGTTTTGTTCATGACTAATTAACGTCCAAGTAATGAACTACTCGGTATAAGTTACCGACAGTGCACCAAGCTGCGCCACGTCAAACAACGTTGATCGAGAGATAATATTATTGTCGTATTACACTAGACAAGGAGTGATTAATTAAGTTCATGTATTATTCAGTAAGTAGCTACATTTTGCTTATGTAGTGTGTAGTATGAACGGAATAGAATGCAGTTTGAACCCCCGAAGCCATCAAACCCAATAAACCCCTTTTAATCTTATAAACCCAAAACCCCCTCAAACCTATAAAAGATGTCCAAACCCGTTAAACCTCTCTAAACCTACCTAATCCCATAAATTATCTGAAACCCCCCGTAACCCCCTAGACATTCGAAAAACCCTAAACCACCCGAAATTCCATAAACCCTCGTAAATCCCATAGAGTCCCTAAACTACCCTGATCCCCTCAAACCTAACAAAACCCTTTCTCAACCTCCCAAACCCAATAATCCTGCAAAAACCACATAAATGACTCCAGAACCCCATAAACTACCTTCATCCCCATAAACAGGTAACATCAGTCCTAAACCTCTTCAACCACAAACAACCAAATACCGTAGACCATCACCATCCCCACCAAGCGCTCCCGAAAACATCCCCCCCTAAACTCTCCAAACCCCAAACGCTTAATGAAGCACGAATTATGACTCCCTAAAGGCGGAAGTAGGTATACGCGGCGAGATGAAATATGGTGTTGCTGCTGCCTTTCCCCGAGAAAAAGAAATCGCAGTTCGATATTGATTCTGTTTACACACGCAGAAGCAGCACACTCCTTCGACAACTTCCTCCTCCTACTCCTCAACCTTCTCCTTCAGCCAAACGTCAGAGGAATAACGCCCGAAATACTTCAGGTGGAATTTATGAGTATTGCACACATACGTGTGGGTGTGTGCCACCAAAGCACCTCAAAAGACGAGCAAAGGTATGGCAGTGGGTTGAGGTATTCAAGATGCCATGGCTGGAGCGACGACGATAGCAAAGGTAGCAGGAAAAATAACAGAGGAGAAATGCGAACGCAAGTCTCAGGTGTACGCACACATGCCATATCCCACATGTCGACATTCATCATCATCGAGACTTTTGCAGCAATGGCCAATGAGTTTTTATTTAACAATCCGAGGATCTTCTCTGTGAAATGATTTGCTATATTCGGTTTTTTCCGCTCCGCTCTGCCCTATTCTAGTTTGTTCTGCTCTTTTCCGGACTATTCTGCAATAGTCCTACTATTCGCCAAATTTGTTCTGCTCTTTTCTCTGCTCTGTTCTGCTTTGTTCTGTAAGACTTTTTCCCTTTTTATTCTATTTTGTTCTGCTCTGTTCTACCATGTACTGCTTTGTTCAGTTTTTTTTTTCTATTCTGTTCTGTACCTTTCTGTAATACAGTTCTTCTGCTCTGTTCGGCTCTATTCCGCTCTGTACTGCTCGTTTCTACTTTGTTCTACTCGGTTCTGCTAATTTCTGTCTGGATGTTTTGTGCGAGCCAAATTCGCGAAATCCGAGTATAATACGACGAATTCTAGTTTGGAAAATTACCCGATGCACGCTTCATGCAATCCATTCGAACCAGTTTGATTCAATATTATAAATCAAATTAAATAGCGCCGGCGCCGGCGTTGGTCGCGAGTGAGACACCCGACGAATTTAATCTAATCCCACGATTGGCAATCGTGCAAACGCTCGCCATATTCGTCGCCTCCCGCGCATCCATTCCATCGCGTTAGTCAGAAAATATAATGTAATTGCCTGTTGAAAGTTGATACTGGGTTGTGTTACCACCTTGCGTAGACAGTAGCGTATCGTACACGTTTCGGCGAATTTACGATTATTTGTAATTAATGTTCGGAATGCATCAATCTGGACGAGAGATTTTTAATCCGCTCCTAATCCCCGGTACGCCAGGAAATAATCCCTCAATTTCAATTAAATGTGCAAATACCAATGCACTGCCAATTTGCATATTGTATACGCAACACTATTCAACAACAGAGTGAGCAATAAATGCATTTTGCATGAATAATTCTACGTAATTTAATGTGAGAGAGGATATCGTTTTTATTGCTTTTAATGTGAGTTACAAGTTTTTCGAATCTGAAATTAGCCTTAAATTTCCTTACTTAAATTTGAAACTTTAAGTTCATGTAATTAGAAAACTATAAAAGATAATTTTATAAACTCTTCATAATTAAAAATACATTAAATTAACTTTAATAATGTTTATAATTCTCATAATTGCTTCGATTGTAAGTTAACGTAAATTAAGTTTTTTGTAGGTTTATGAATAAAAGTTATTTTTTGTAATCACAAGAAAATTGGTTTTATATATTTGTGAATAACTCAAAAACCCTTAGTGATAATTTTATGAAAATAAAAAATTTAGAAAGCGCATTAAATGTACTATAATATTTCATATCACTTAATTAAGAATACAACTTAGAAACTTGTCTAATTTCAGTTAGAACCTGTTTTAACATTTTTTTTTTACATATCAGCAATTGTTAGTGATATTTCAAACTTTAACTTCATATAACTCGAAAACTATAAAAGATAATTTTATAAACTTTTCACAATTAGAAAGAACGTGAAACTTACGTTAATATCCTGTATAATTGTTATTTCCTTTCGAATTAAAGTTGGCGTAAATAAAGTTTTTTTATTGAAATACATTTTATAGCAATGTTTATCTTTTCATGTTTCCTTCCTTCATAACATAATAATTAATGCACTTATAATGATACCCGCAAAAGGGAATAAAGGTAACATTATGATAAGCTAGTTGTTCGCCACCTCCGGCACTCGGACAACACAACCACTAATTAATTACGAGCTAAATGTGCGCGGTGTATTTATACTGTTGCATATAATGTTTCATTCGTGTCCCTGATATAGTAGGACATGTTCTCTCCACCACCGACAGCTTCTATCTACCTCCAGCCACCTCTAGCCACATCCAGCAGTCCCCTAAACCGGCTCTAAGCCATCCACTAGCCACCCCTTCATAAAGACATGCCACAGGCGAGGTTCTTTGCATGACTATCGTGCGATGCACGTGCATAGTTCACCGCCTTCTGGGCCAACCCTTTCATAAATGCAGCCGGGGTTGCCGGCTGCCTTTATGATTAATTACTGTGGCGATGATAACGAGATAGCGATAATGATGATGATACTATGTTATGATAGCGCCGTGCAACAAGCGGTCAAATAGAAAAAAAAAAAACAACTGTAATTAATCATGTAATCCTTTGCAGCCGCGCGTGTTTGAATGTTGTAATGCTGCTGCAGTTGGCACACGCGGGCTGCAGCCAGGGTTGCATATCAGTTTTGGGATTTGTGGTTTAAACACGAGCTGTAATGGTGCATATTTGGTAAAAGTTTATGCAGTCATCAACACGGGTAGATGGATCTAATGAAATTAATATTCGAAAATTATCGGTTATTACCTTCTTTGAAGAGTAAACTAGGTTAGAATAAAAATATAGATATAAGTTAGTTTACTAAACTATTGTAATCAGAAATCTAACTTTTATTATTATTAGTGTATCAACTTTTATGGATATTTAAACAAAATACATGAATATTTTTCGATTAAAAACTACTTATTTATTTAAAGGCTTAATAATTTAGGTTAGAATAAAGATAAATATGTAAGTTATATCTCCAAATGAAGCCAGTTTAAGACACTATTATAACATGCAACTCAATTGTCGCAACTGCTAGTGCATACAATTTTATGGATCTTTAAACAAAATATGTGAATTTTTTTCTTTTAAAATGTGTTTACATATTTAAAGTCATATAAAACTATGTAAAAACAAAAATACATAAGTATATTATATATCAAATTAGAGCCAATTTAATACATTATTGCAATATTTAACACAATTTTTGCTAATTTAATTGCATACTTTTATGGATGTTCAAACAAAATACGTGAAAATTTTCGATTAAATTGCTTAAAGGCTAATTAAACTAAGTTAGAATAAAGATAAAAATAACAGATATATATCAAAATAAAGCCAGTTTAATACTTTATTATTATGTATTATTCTCCAATAGTCTATATTTAAATATAAACTTTTGTGGATGGAATATATTGGTCCAGAAAATAGTAAACTTTAATTTCTCAAAATGTCATATTATTTTCTCATTTTCTGTTTAACTGTTGATGTTTAACTAGTGATTAAATACTATAATATATCAAATATGAAGAGGGTTTTAATATTAATAGAATATATAATCTAAAATGTAATTAAAACCCCGTTATTCTCAGTATTATCATAAATATATGCGTTAATTGTGCTATACTTGACCGGCGCCTCCACCCTTGTTAAACTAAGTAACGTCGACGTTATTTCCCATTTATGAACGGAATAATTAAGGCCTCCATAATATAATATATTCTCGAATAAACACATGAATAATGCGTATTGATTCTAGTAATATTTCATGAGGATTTAATACCTTCCGTATAAATGTAACTAATATTATAATAGTAATGCTTTTAATTTAATTAATTAATACATTAAATACTCTCTAAATACTGTTTGGATTCATTAATTACATCCTCCAGTATAGAACATATATTGAGAGTATTATTAGTAAATATGTTTGTTTATTAAATTAATAAAATTAATATATTCATCAAATTAATTTTATTATTACTAACATTATTAAATTATGTAAATAACTTTATTTTTAATTTTATTAAAGGGGATATACTAAATATTGAGTTCAAATAGAACAAATGAAAAATATCATTTAACATAAACTTTATCCAGCTATATAAATATTTTGCTTAATTTTATCTAACTAAATATAAAATTCAACTCAATATACAATTGTTGAATTTCTAGATGTTCTTAGAAAAGTTTCTAAATATTAACAGACGGTTTCATGAGAAAAGAAAATGAAATCGTTTAAAAACTAATCAAACTTTACCTACTTCCATATTCCAGCAGGTTTACAGTGCCGTCTGTTTTTTTTATTCTTTCCCATCTTTCTCCCTGTGGATACTGAATGCAACCAACAATGCATTCACATTGCAGACTACTGAATTGCATACCACACTCTTGGAGCTCTTCCTACTCTCTTGGTACGCAGCGTAGGGACGTTTTCTCTTCGTGTTTTTAGCACTGCTGACGGCTGTCTTGTCTACTCGTGTATTTGTCAAACTTCGATGCAAGTACTTTCGTTCCATACAACGGAATGAAGAAGACATCACGCTGCTTACGAATTGCTATTCCTGCTAGCTGCACACAGCCTTCCTCGAGTGAAATATCACAAAGTTTCAACGGGAATTTAAAAGACATTCGTGCTGATATTGCAAAACATTGCGATGCCGCTACACGCTGCTCTGTTATGCTCATTCTCATAAGGAAAATTTATTTAATTATGGTAGTAAGAAATGGAATAGAAATTGTATCTTATAGTAGTTATACTACTGTCTGGTTGGTCCAAGTGGAATAAATAGGCACTTTTATAGTAGTAATAATAATTAATATTATATGTATTTAAGAGATATATGTGAATGTATAAGGTACAATTTCATTTTTTGATACGAATTCCTTTATTTTCTTTAAACGTCAATAAATATTTATCTATTACTTTAATTTGGTTTATTATATAAGTATTCATCATTATCCTAAACTAGTTTAATCAGCTGTTAGATAAATTATAAATTTTAATCGGAAAGTCAGCAAATGTATTTTTAAACATCCAAGAAATTTGATATATTAATGAAAACTAAAATTGTGTTTCAGTTTATTATAGTGTATTAAACTGGCTTTTAACTGACATGAAACTTAAGTCATTATCATTATTCAGAACCGCGAAAATACCAAGGCCACGCTCGACCAAGGTAGGGTTAGAACCAAAGATAGGCGGACTTGAAAAATCACCGTCGTCACTGAACTCCACGCCGGAAGTTCAAAAAACGCTAGCAAGCAAAAGATCCTAACAAAAACAAGAAGTCTCAAAATAAGACTTAAATTCAAATGCAGGCTTGGACTACCCATCCGAAGGTGAAAACGCCGAAATCGACTAGTCAGTTTAAGCTTCTGTTAACAACTGATCTTTATTTACAAGTTTTACAAACAAAAAATCTTAAAATCTAAAAGGTTACCACCCGCAACATCCTCCCATCGAAATATTGAAAATACCCTCTACTCGTTTTCTCCTAACCACACCAATCGGAAAACGTTAGCTTTCTCGAGGGAGGGCCCAACCTTCTCACTTACTTACAACAGGGTGCTTCGAAAGTTCTATCTTAATTTACTAAGATCGCCCGCGAAG
>WSZQ02103319.1:5972-20014 GCA_019419845.2 Weissflogia rhopalogaster
GAGAAACGCTAAACCATATTAATTAACGGTTCAAAAGATGATGAATAAGGTAGAAGAAACAGTTATTTCTTAAATTTTATTAATGTTATATATGTTCAAAAAATGAATTTATATTGATGAAGCACGATTGGTGCGAATACAGACTTGGACCGAGGTATTTGGATGTACATGCGTGGCAAAACTGCAATTTTTGTGGGACGATGTGTGTAGACATATTGTTTGTAGGGTAGGGTAATATTTGTTACAGAAAAGCAAATTTCAAATACGACTTAAATATACACCTCCATTCTATTTTGAATATCTTTTTTGAAATTCTGCACCCATTTAAATATTTATTATATATTACCCATTTATATATTTTTTTCAATTTCTATGACCATGGAATGATTGATAAATCTAGATCCCAACAAATATCTCAAGGGCGAACCTCTTATGTCGTCCACTAATATGCCTTGTATATCCAGATATATCCCAAGGGACAGCTCATGTGTTTAAACACCTCGAGAGCTATAACGATTCTGGAATTAAGATGCGATTTCTGGAAATATTCGCTAAAATATGATTGAATATGATTGAAAATATTGATTGTTGCACGCGAACCACCATTTGAAAAATCTAACGTAACCAGTATAACCCGCACACCACACATATATTCATATTTTTCATGAATACGTTAAAAGATAGAAAAGTAAAGATTTAAACAGTTGTAAAATAGTATATATTTTATTTATAGTTTCGATTAGTTGATAAGAAAGAAAATGAGTTGCCGTCAGAATACTAATGTAAATTATTCGAATCATCTCCAGTGCTATGCTCGTCATAACGAAAGCGCTTCCGCTATTTCCCCAGTTTTCCTCATTTCCACCCATGCTTATATTACAGTCACTCGCGCATCGGGTTTGCAAATGTAGATCATCGCCGCTATGAATATGAGATGCACTGGAAATGCGCGAGATACGAATTTGGTTGCTCCACAATTGGGGATAGTATAATTGTATGCCGTATGCAGTCTTGGGGTTTCAAGTGGTATTAAAATTCATTATATATTCCGCATTATGCGTCTTCGAAATGAGCATGAATCTTCCGCTTATTTATCACGGAATATCTAACAATTTAATAGTGAATGAAAATGTAGAAATTTTATATTTCGTTTGTAGTATTGTGAAATATTCGTATTATTGAAAATGGCAAAAGTTAAGCATAAATAATTTTCGAAGATAAGGTATTGACTTTTAACTTGAGATTTTCGCATTTCGTTTTATCCCCAACGCGCGACGGCCAACTTGCTGCAATATAACTTTCAACAAACTTATAACTGCTCATATTTTAAAGGCTAATCCTGCGCACTTTAACAGTGTATGCAGCACGTAGCTTTTATACCTAGTTCAAGGTGCTTATATCGCAAGTGCACACCGGATGCATTAGTAGCGAACATTTTTGTAATTTAGAACAGCCGACAGTGGCACCACTTTATAAAAGGATTTAGACGAACAACGTACGTTTAACCCTAATCGAAAAGTGACAACAAGCTAGAACTTTATGTAAATCGAGGATATAAATAAGCGCTCCCTCTGTTCCGATAAGTTGCAGTTAAATAGAGGTTAAAAAACGACTTAGCTGCGTCGCAATTCACAAACGAGGAATAAACAACCCTTGATGCTTTCCTAAAATTGGCAAAAGCAGTGGAAAGTGGAAATGCCCTGCTTCCGAAAAGAAGAATGTTACGTCCGGTCAGAAATTATACCCTCACTGGCGTAAAATATTAAAAAGCGTATGAATTCATTCAATTTTACATTTTGCAAGCTTTATGATCAGCTGTAATAAAAGCACGCCCCGGCTTTTTGACCGAAAAAAGCAGACAAGCCGAAATGTAATAAATCTGATTTATGTAAACGATTTGTTATTGCATTGTGGGGCGTAAGAGCGCCTTCGCCATCTAGGAACGCCTCCCAATGAACAAACGAGCGCGCGGGGCGTCTAAAAAGATATCAAAGGATTATTTATGAACTGCCGTTAGACGCATACATCGAACACATCTGAGGTCGCGATCACCGCGCGCGGGAAACTCGACATATAAACTCGGAAGATGCGAGCGTAGTGTGCGCAAAAGGAGCGATAAAAAGATGCGAGAGCGATGGCAAGTTGGTATGTATCACCCTACCCCGCCGCCGAAATATCTCTCCACTTGCCGGATTCAAAAGGTGCGCTACGGCGGGCCAGGAGGGACGCAAAAGAAGAAAAAACGCAAGTGGAGCAAATATTTTCGCGGTCCACCGCGTCTCGGCAGCGACGCTTCACCCGGATTTTGTATTGACAATCATTTTTCATCCTCAAATTGCAGATGGTGGAGGCGCAGAGCACTCAGTCAATCTTATTCAACTTTACGTACACCTACCGCTGCCACCGCACCACGCCATGCCAATAGAAATGTAAAATACATTGATAGCTTGTCGTGTATATATCGTCATTATCATTCCTCAAATTACGTGTGTTTATACTAGTATTCAAAACTCAGCAGTTTATTCGTAAACCAGGCACATTGTCACTGTTTCCGTACTGCATAGAATTAAATTAAATACATATTTGCCTAGCGGCGCTATCTTTAAGCACAGACGTTTAATTTGTTGAAAATGTCCCTCTTCCTGACTATCCTACAATATACAGAAAGCTTACGTAAACAAACAGCACAAAAATGGTGTGGAATTAAAACGGAGCGTCATCTACACACGTATCCGGTTTAAGAACAAGCTGGGAATAAAATGTTTTTATATTTTATTTACTCGCCGCCTGGTTCTGTGGGGGTGGGAGTGGAGGGTGTCGGTCTTGTTAGCTATTTTCGCGTCGTTCCCTTTCGATGTTATTTTTAACGTCTGTGGATTTTTTGAGCGGTATTTCCAAGCGTTTTGCCGCTGTCGAAGCAAGCGTAAACTTCGACCCCCCGAACGTTGTGCACAAGCGGGTTTAGAAAACTAACAAACTCTACCGGAGTTAAAAAAGTGGAAAGCAGGACGAAATTTTTACTTGTTTCTTTGGACTCGTGAAATACGTCTTTTTGTTTTTGTTTTATTTTCTATCGTGTAAATCTATTCAATGCGGCATACAATATAGAAGCATAATTTGCGTAAACACATGTCAAAAACACACAACTCGTCATATACATGAATCCGATTTTCAGCGCTAGCAGTAACGACCCTGTGATTAATTAGCATATCGGATAATAATCGACAACGTTGTAATTATCTCCAATTAATCTTTACACTCACGTGTGTGCCTTCTAACCAGTAATATGGAATGCAAAATCTGGTATTAGCGAATATGCATTCGCATTTCCATTTCCATCTCACTGGGACTTTGAGCCCCTTTCGCATACTTCACTCTTTCCATTTTCGGCATGCCCGGCCGTGGCGGCTTTCAGGCTGATGAATTCATTGAAGCGTGCTCCATCCGTTTCATCTGATTCGCAATGCGATCGGCAACGTCATGGCCGTGGACGGCAAACGTAAACTGTGCGCTGCCCGGCGCATCCACCGCTTAATGGCGATGCGTATTTACATTAGTTTACAAAGGATGCGCCTAAACATGCATTATTTGCAACTAAAACAAACCGCATCACGCCCTTAGATCGACTATTGCAATCCGGAAATGCCTGTGGCGTGTCTGTGAATTACGTATTTTATTAAGTACTATTTATTAGATGTAGTAAACGGCGTAATTTATGAATATGAGGTTTAATTACTTAAGAAGGCTGTGCTAGAGCATAACTCTACTTCATGCAAATTTTAAATTAATTATCATACATACTTGTTTGCTTTTGTTAATTTTACAAAAACAGTTACATATCTTTGATGTTCATTCGAAATCTTAGAATAAATTAAAGAAATGAATTTTGTGTATCCGAAAACTCTGTCATATATATTTGTGCTTAATCCTGGGATAACTCACGATGGCTAAGTCTACGTAAACGGTCCTTCATACTCGATCGTATTTTATTTTTTAGAAAAAATAAAAAAGTGAAAAGTAAATTCCAGGTACTCTTAAGTTAATAAGGGAAGCATACATACAAAAGAAGAAGAAAGGTTATACATCAAGCATTTTTATTGAGTGCAAGTGTGAACACAAGGTGGGAGACGCGATGTTCGTTGGAGTTTCGATGAGAAAGGAACCCTGTATATCAAGGAAATTTGGTTATTTAAATGGTGTCACTGCTCTAGTTGCACATTTTACATACACATTTACACATATTGCTCGAAAAATTAAAGCTTCTCTTCAATAAATAATTCTACTTTGACCAACTACACTTGGTAAAACTGAAAATTCAAAAAATCTGATACAATATGTATAACACACAATTTATTCAATCATACAGTACGATAATTTGCGTTATTCGTGACCGTGATTAATCGTCTTTAATATTACTCTGATCCGCAACACTAACATTCTGGAAAAAACACTCCCGACTGCTGGATGTTGACACATTGATTTCGTCGCGTAATGATCCCTCCAAGTGTTGGCATACCAAAGAAAAATCATTTCTATCGTTCGCCATCGCGTGCAAATCTTCGCCGAGCATGCCGAAGGCGTTCACAAGCATCTGTGTTTTCTCCCCAATGATGGGAGGTAGTTTCTCCTGCAACCTGCCGAGACACTCGAGGAATTTGTTTTGAATGAGATCGAACTGTTTGCGCAACTTTTGGAGCTGCAAGCTGGTGAAATTCGCGTCAATAATCAGGCGTAGATTATGTATTGCCTTATGAAAATCATCTTTTTTATCCGCATATTCGAGCATTAGGCTGTCGACATCCGAATGGCAGTTAAATATCGTCGAAATCTCCTTCTTCATCCAATAATAGCCTGGAGAATTGGTGTTGCCCAGCTGCTTGAGCAGCACTGTAGCCGTGCATGATGCGTCTGGCTGACAACCCAGTTGCGATCGCATTACATGCCCACAAATACGCACAAGGCTTCGTGATTCCAGGTGAATGCAATCCAGATATTGGGTTACATACGCGAGACACTCGTTCACGGCATTATGTCGATCGTAGAGATCGCGGTGCGTTTCATTCGCCTCTAATTCATTTTGCATTGCCGACGACAGCAGACTTTCCAGTGTGTATCTAATATTACCTTTGCCTTTAAGATGGATGAACTGACGTGGGTTGAACTCGCTTTTGGTGGTAATTGTTGTTGAGCAGGGCGAGTGGGCATCCATCGGCCGGAAGTCCTCTGGGCGGCAACAACATTGGGCGTTGTGCTGGTGCTCCACTTGGTGTTTCTTCCCGATCGGATAGCGCCGCTCCATATTCTTGTTTACCGCCTGCGAGCTGATTATATGCCACGAGTGTGGTGGTTGCCTGCAGTTCACGTTCGGCAGCGACGCCAGCGAACAGTCGATGTTCGTCGTCGACGATTCCGGAAAATCGATCTTGATCGGCCGCCCAAATTCATCTTCGCCCTCTTCGGGATATACCAGCTGCAATGGCGGTGCATTCGGATCTTCCTTATCAAGAATAACTGGATCGCTTACTTCCGACATATCAATGGCTCTAACTAGATGAAGATCGCAATTTTGTGTTAGTTTAGGAACAAATCGGAAAATCTCTCCTAGAACAACGTAGAAAAACGTAGTGAATATTTAATTGACATTTCACAAAAAAATGCCTGTCAGCGAAAACAACCGACATTAAATTGTCATAGCGAATCGTTAAGTTCCCGGATTTAGTCACGAAATTTACAATGCACGATGATACTATTTTGGCAATTACTTTCCGGCGTCACGCAAACGGATATTTAATGCACCCACCATCCTAGAATAATGAAATTTAAGTTGTTCCTACTTTGCCAACAAACATTCATGACCGTAGTTAATTTATAGCCCATTATTGAACCCCACAATAAAATTTAATATCGCGGTATACATCCACGGATAAGAGTTGAAAATTGTTTGAAGGATCTTAATTGGACAATAAAGCGTGCTTTTAGCAAATCGATGCGCATATTTCCGTGGGTGTTGTAAAGTTTGCCTAACTTCCGCCGCCAGCAGGATAGTCGAATAGCGGCGTCATGTTATTGACGTAAACAAAGTAAATTAGCACATGTCGGTTTTGGTAGAAGCGACGAGGGAGCCCGAACTACGGCGCTGTGGCGCAATCCATGGGAATATTAAAGTGAAGGAGTGCTGTGAATACGTGTTAATGCCGTCGGTGCACCGACCGACCATTAAGCCGTCATTGTTAAATCATTACAGCCGCAGCCCATCTCGTGCACGTCATGATGGTTTACAGCATCACAATGCCGGCCCTCTCTCCGATGAATTGAAACGCAGTCGCGCCACCTGAAATGATATCGAGATGCCCTGCAGAATGCACGCGGAGGTGTGCACACTATCCGGAATTATGCAAGCCAATCACTGTGCTTTGGGGAGGGATTTAGTTGGGAACTTTGTTGATTTAGGAAACTTGATGCTTTCAAGACGGTCGCCCACTTGATTTCGTAGAAAACTAATAAAATTAATATCGGAGCGTATGTAGCTAAACACAAACATCAATCATCGCGCATAATTTGACGGTTTTACTAGGTTTACTAGCTGATTTCAAGTGTGAAACACTTGAAGACCGGATGCCGGCGAATGACTGAGGCGATAGATTAAACTGCAAACTGCAGTCGACGTGCAACGTCCCTTTGGGTCGACGTTGATGAATTGACTTTGTATCTTTGCGCTGCGACGTGAAGGGGGAATGGGAATTTGAAACGTTAGTTTACACTCTGCTGTATTAGATAATAAATTATAAATGTTTAGCTTCTTGGTGACTTTGTGACGCCTGTCAAAATGGCAGCAAAATGTATCACATTATAAGATGTAGAATTTACTCTGACAAGGAGTGTTCCAATTGTCCAACACCAAATTGAACGAAACTTTTTGTACGTGTAGTGCATATATAGAAATAACATGTGTCAACGGCATTCTGTGCCGTTTGCTTAAAAATAATTTTCAAAGTTTGCCACAAAAAGAGCATAATATATATGTTAATATATATGTACAGCGAGGCCGCTGTCTCTTGCGTGGTGTAATCGTTAGAGTGCTTGCCTTCTGATCCAGAGTTCGCGGCTTCGAATTTTGCCTGCAAACTTTTTCTTCTTTTCAAATTATATATTTAACAAATAATAATATTACAACAAATAATTACCAACTAAGTATGTATTTTTAAGGTATCTGGACAAGAACATACCTCATTCTCGTTATAAATATTGTTATATCTCTGTCTTCTGAAAGTTTTGCTGCATACCTGGCATATTTGAGAATAGTGGCCTTTTGTATCAATTACAATGGGCTTTATTGAGGAATTGATTGTTCCATGCGTTATGCAATTACTGAAATCAAAGATATGGTTTTCTTAATATGGAATTAGTTGCGTGATTTGCAATTTGAAATCTGTTGCAAAGTACTTGCGATCGTATTTATTGTTATGTAATTATTTATTAAATATATAATTTTAAAAGAAAAAAAAGTTTGCAGGCAAAATCCAAGCCTGCAAACCTTGGAGCGGAAGGCAAGCACTCTAACGATCACACCACGCAAGCGACCCGTCTGGACGTGCTGTTAAAACCATATATACCATGCAATATTTGTGGCAAACTTTAAAAATTATTTTTGAACAACGGCTCAAAACGGCATAAAATCCCGGTAACAAAAGTTATTTCTATATATATACTACACGAACGAAAAGTTTAATTCAATTTGTTGTTGGACAATGGAAACACTCTTCTTGTTAGTTATGTTTACGACGTACCTATATATTTATACGCCTAATAATACAATTGTTATAACTAAATTAGATGAAACTATATATTAGTAATCTAATAATAGGATCAACTCGTAAAAGCAAGTTTATATAGACACTAATCTTTGTTTTGACAAAACAACTGATATAATATTCAAATTAGGCAATGGTCATATAACGATGATAATAAACCGCGCTATATTCCCGACTTCGACGTTTTAGCGGACGCACGGAATACAGGAAAATGTGAGATAATCTCATATTTCCAGGTTTAGGTATGTTGTGCAATTATTGAGATGCGATAAAGGGTTTTGAAAGAACATGTTAGTAAACATCGGCGGAATGAATATCACAATTCCTATGGGAAGTTGTTAATTAATCAAATCTGTAGGCAGAATATATAGTCTTTTGTCCCGATATTAAAATATCCGAAGGTAGAAAATCATGCAAAATAGGTAAAATTTGTAAAGTTTAACACAATAGGTCAATATTCCATGTCGACATGACTCGTTGCTGGAAACTGGTACATTTTTCACGGCCGCGTTAATTTTAACTTTGATTAATTGGGCCAATTTGTAACTTTCACAAGCGGGCGTATTCTGGGAGGGCGGTTTGGGCAGTCGAGGCGCGCGTTTCGGACGACGGCCACACCGACAGCAACAACAAATATTAATTAATAACAAGTGCGCTCAATTTTCCCCAGGGCGCGACGACTGTTTGCCAAAGCGTATGGAAAATGCGTACGCGTTCGATAAGCGATGCATGAAGTTAACAAATTTACAAATGCGCCCATTTATTATATATCGACATGCGCGCTGGAATGGAATAAAGAGCAATGATCGAAATGAATTTATCTCTCTATCGAATGCAGGCCCGAGGGTAAAACATGCGGGTTCATTATTAAGGCCATAGAATTTCACAATTTTTTAATTTTTCCGCCATATAGAATATTATGCGTATTTTTATCAATCTATTAATTCCAACAGCTATATGCTGAAATTTTCATATAAATATAGAATAATATGCCCATGCGAGCCGTGGAAAAATCTGACTGGGAACGCAAGCCGACTGCATTTGCGTGCTGTGTGCAAAACGGTTTTAATTAAATTTAATTAAGCCTTCAGCGTTTGCGTAGTGCGCACGACGTGGTGGTGTTTTTTTACGCGTATTTCAGTGCGGATAGGCGTACGCGCCGTGTCGCTTTTAAAGCGATTATATTTTGCAAATTTCAACCCTTTGTACCGTTCGCGAGCGTAAAATATTATGAAATTAAATGTGCGTTTGTGGTGGCTTTTATGGTTGCAGGCAAGCGCGATATGCAGAAATACTCTGAATGGCGACAGCTTTGGTATCCGAATTTCGGGGAAGACTACGCGAAGGCTGAGAATTCGCTGGGTGTCGAGACGAACAACACCGTCACGAATGTTACGGTGCAATTAGGAGCGACTGCTTACCTACACTGCCATGTGAGGAATACTAATGATCGCACGCTGGCTGGAACTGAGGTAAGTGCATTGCATTTCTATCACCAATGTTATTTCCAATTTCTGTATCTGGTTATGCACGTGGCTATTATTGGTATAAGTTAACAAATGCTATGCAACCTGCTAATATATTTTGTGAAAATACAGTCTGATCCTAAATATATCGATTTCAAGGAGTATCGATATTGTCGAGTTTACAATGTTTCAATTTCAATAAAATTCAATTGAGGTGTGAAAAACGTATTAGTATAGATAAGTATCGATACTACCGTTCGATACTTATAGATAATTCTGAACTTCTAGCGTGGTTACTAGAAGTGTAAACAATACCTCAAACGAAGGTGAGGTCCCTATCGCGAACCAACGTCGGCGGTCCTGGTTGATGGCGCGGTGAACGCTCCGGGTTCCGATCAGAGGTGTATTTGTACTGAGTGGCGACTCTTGCTCATAGCGCGGTGAACGCACTGGGCCCACATACAGTCCTTAAACGTCCAGTAATGAAGAAATCAGGCCGACAGCTACCAGCTGCCTGTGTTGCGCGTTTAGGAAGGTTGAAATGAGAAAATACTCAATCGGCGTTCGAATAGCAACTGATTTTATTAAAGAAAATCTAAACCTTGAAGCGGTGCGTACCGCCCACACACAACCCTCCTTGCGGTACCACCACTTCCTTTACAATTCTCTTATTTCTAGGTGGTGAGGCTGATCCCGCCCTCACCAGAGCTTCTCTAGCATTGGGACACACCCTGTCTCACGCTTGCTCTCTCTCTCTCTCTCTCTCCGGGTGTATCCGTTCTCGGACCTAGGCGCACAAGCCGACAACACCACATGTGTCCACGGAGACCCGTCTGGTGGTGAGAAAAGCCAGGCGTCATACATAAACAAAGGCTCAAAATGGCCACGCCGTTCGCAACAGTCCCATTCCAGTCTTATGATTCAAGTCTCCCGGTTCGTGTTTTAAATATATAACTCTATACTTTCGAGGCAATAAATATCGATTATTTTCTTCGATATATCGGTAACGATAATACCGATGTCAAATAGTATCCTTAGATCCTGAAATTTGAAATTTGGATATATCTACTATACAGATTCGGAGACAAAAAATCGTCTGGCTATTGGTGCATTGACGCCAGCGCGTACTCAAAAACGCCGTTACCACATTATATACTATTTTGATATTACCAATAATATAGTACCACGACCGTGAATTTCTGAAAAGTAAACTCGGTTGGCTTTGCTTAGTTGACTGCAGGTGGCGGCTTAATAAATCGAAAACTCAATCAACTCGTGACTGTCGGGCAAAAAGTCAAGACAAAAAAAATTGAAAATTGCTAATTAATATTTTATTAAAAGATTGAGCAATAGGTTTGAGGCATATCGCTTGGATTACTTGACGCTGATGAAAGAGAGAGAGAAGGCAGCTGGCGGCTCGATATGAACTGCAGTTCCAGTTGGGCGAAGGCCCTTATATACTGAAGTCCTTGCGTAATAGTGCACTTCTCTAATGAATAATTCCTATAGGAAATACAGCCTTTCTGCCTAAGTGCAGTATTGTAATTCCTTGCCGGACGAACATGCAATCGTGAACAATATATTGTTTATTGTTTGCACTATGCGCTCATACTACTGAAGCCTGACGCTCAGAAGTAATTTTTGGAATCGTTTATTTCATAAATAAATTCAGATAAGTATTAAAATGTAGTTTAAAACAATGATCTATCAATATTTGTCTATATAAATATCAATATAATATCAGTAATAATATAATATCAGTATCAATATTTTTTGAATATTCTTCATGGAATTATATTTTCCATGAAGAAAGATTTATAAAAATACGAATAATGGCCGAATAAAGAATAATATAAAATACAACGGAGTAAAATGTAATAATATTACATATAGTGAGATTCGAAATAAAATCTGATATTACCTGCAATATCGGAAATATTGTTTGTGCGCCAACAGCCAACACCATCCGTGGAGATACCGCTTCGGTTATTTATGGTATAATACCGCCGCTACCAACGACGGAAAATAAACTTTTACGCCGAGCCGTTTTTTATAACATACGCGGTTGTGGCAAGTCAACATCATCGTCGTTCGCGTGAGAATGGCATAAATATCCAGCGCCTAACGTTGATATAAGCTAATGTAGGCTGAAAGCAAACCCATATGAAAACTGGAGCCTAGACGTATTAAAGACGAGAACAAAAGGAAGAAGGGAATTCCAGAGGGATTGGAATTTCGATCGAATCTTATGATCGCTGTAAACTTTTCAAAGTGATAATAAATAACATCTGGCTGGACCTATTGAAAAGAAATGGAGTCGAAAACATAAAGCACATTCTTGAAATAGTTTTATCATTTTTTTCTGTTAATAAAATAGTTCATTATCTTCTATTATTGAATAGAAAGTCAATTAGAGACAATAACAGATATTTCATAAGAAGTTGTTGCGTTTTCTGGTGAAAGAATGGAGTATTTTAAATCATTGTTGGTTTTGTTATTTCAAAAAGTACAAATCCAGCCACAAACCAGAGGAGACAGGACGACAAGAGTCATAAACAACAATGTTGTTTGGCGTCGAAACAGGAATATCCATTGCTTATGTATAGAAAGCTAAGAGTGGCTGGAAAACTACATGGGTAAAAAGTGTTTAGCTGCAGAGTAAGAAGGCCATAAGTCGTCTTTTTTTTTGCTTCCCCATGGCGGAAGTACGGTTATGCGGATAGCCATGAGCCTCATATTTTCTTATTCGCACGTTTCCTCGTATCTGCAGTAAACTATTGAACAAACAGGTACAAGATACATAAAGTGGAATAATGCTTTCAATACAATTTTCATCTTTACCGAGAAACATAACTGTGGAAATGGGGCAAACAGTGAAATTCATTTTAAATGTTAATTTATAGTTTATATAATTTGGTGCATTGTGTAGTAGGATATTGTGAGAACGGAAAAATAAAATTTTCTCCCGCACGGCTGGAGTGACGCTGATGGCACTCCTTTTCCGGTTTATTTTCACATTCAACGTGTCGCTTTAAACTTTTTGGGCCGCCCTTTGAAAGACGATTCAATTTAAACTCGGAGAGCATTCGAGCGTACTTATTCGCCGGCTGGCTGCGTACTATTTACTTGCGTTAATTTTTTTCTGCATGCATTATGCATGTTCGTTGAGTTTTTTGGCACGACAGGTACTTAGTAATCGAGCCATACATAATAAGTACTAATATATTTTCCTAAAGAATTCTTTCAAAACTATAAAGAAAGGTAACTTATTTAAGCATCGAAGTTTTTCTCTACTTAACCTTGAATATAAACCATGGAGAGATAGTTTGATGAAATTTGACCTTTACGGGCTAAAATTTATTTACTCTAGGTTATATCAGATTCAGGATGGAAATCTGAAAACATAGGGCCGCAGCCATACCAATAAGAGCAAAAAATAACGCAAGCGCAGGGCCCGGAAATAAAGTCACACAGTTACACAGCGGCAAATGCAATGTGGGGGTGGCGCTGGCGGTAGGAAACAATGCGCTCGTCCTCCCTGCCACACCCCGGGAGTGCACAGCCGTTTATTTCATATTTATATGCAGTGCGCTTCGTACCACTCGACGGCGGCGATGGCGGGCGGCTGCACAGCTATTCGCCAATACGTATTCATGCACTTGTTTACTCTCTGCCACCGAGTGTTGTCACAAGCTTACAATCGCTCGAGTACAATTTCAAAACACCCTCCAGCCACCCTACAGCCTGCTGCATATTTGATATTTTTTGCAGTTGGCAGGTCGGAAGTTCGCCACCCACCATGCATATTGCTCATCATATCGATGTGCAGCCGACAAAACATCACTTGCGATTGCACCACCGCATGCCACCAACGCGCAAATGTGCGACGTGCGACGTGCCTGGGAAATGCACATAAATGTACATATTGCTAAACAGTTATTGCGTTTTTGCAATCCAGGCCCGACGGCGATGGTGGCGTGCGCGCGTGCGTTTCCCATCGTAAACGTCGCCGACGCTTTATGCATTCCCGGGTTGCGCGAATCGAATATTATATGTGTGTGCAATCTCGATAGATTCCGCTTTGTAGCGCTCCAGCGTGCAATATTATCCAAAATACACCAAAACACGTCGAAATATTGCGCGCCAACAAAATGCCACGCAATAGGCGCCCATTTGCGAATATTTGTGAATGACATTTATCATTCCCGCTTTAAAATTATCTGATTTACATAAAAATGTTGATTATAAACTACGCGTATATACTTTGGATTTATACAAATTTGATTTAATAAAACCTTGAATACCGAACTCGAATAAACTCCGAATATCGAACAGTAATATTCAGTCTTGATTTGTAGGTTTACTTATACATTGTAAATAAAAATATTGTCACGGTAGGTTTTTTGGCGTCTCCATCAAATGTCACATAAGGTAATACGACTCTACTAAATGTGATATTACGGGTTTTCGTGTTACCTTTACCTTACATTGCTGAGAGGTTTTACGTAGTTCAAAGGTGTGAGCGTTTTCTCACACGGGGGGTTTCTAGGGGACTCGCTTGGCTTTACTTAATCGTGCTCGACATGCTACCGTGTTTACCAGGGATAATTATAAATGGTACTTACCACTTGATTACGTACATCTCTGGAACGTATGAGGACGGCACAGAGATTAGTCTGGAGGTGGCTATGGTGGTGGTGTATTCACGAACTCACGGATAGTTTTAACGTATAAAAGTATATTGATTTATCAACAGAACTATAAG
>WSZQ02103319.1:20114-34671 GCA_019419845.2 Weissflogia rhopalogaster
ATGGTGGTGGTGTATTCACGAACTCACGGATAGTTTTAACGTATAAAAGTATATTGATTTATCAACAGAACTATAAGGACACTTATAAGTCTCTTTACAAAACAAGTAATTGAAAATAAAGATTGAAGATAAAGAGCGCGTGACAGGATCGACCAAGGTGACTACCACGAGTGTCAGTATCGACGACTGATTTGCAGCTGCTTAATAACTACGAGCTACCACTTAAGCAGTTATCCAACAACTATCTATCTTCCTACCGCCCCTGGGTCATTTTAATATATTCGAATTCCGCTTACGCGATGTCGTAGTTCTCGCCATCTGCATGGCGAGTGGTACCACTTGTTTTTCTAAGCATTGCCCAAGTCACGTACACACTTGCGTTTTCCGTTACTTGTTTCTCGTTACTCTTGGCGTGTGCTGCATACATTTCGCCCGTGCGCTTGGCTTATCGATACGCCCCTTGAGCGCATGCATCCTAAAATTATTTTGGTTTCCTAAATTTACATCTAATCTACACAAAACATGCCTTTGGACCAAACTTTCCAGAAGTGGTTTTCCTGTTATTTAAAATGAATTTCTTAATCAGCATTTCGCATTCGCAACAATATACCTAAACAAATATATTTTGTTAAGAGAATTGAATAGTGGATATCAAGAGGACCCTGCGCACTACGTATGAAATTCAAACTTGGTTCTAAAATTTTCCTTCACTTATTGTTAGTAATCAATTCTCCATTAAATGTAATTTATGTTGGTATACCATCTGTGGTACTGTAGTCATTGAGAAATATTAGATACCAAGTACGAGTTTTCCGAAAATGAGTAGTTTTAAAGCTTACATTTGCATTCATTTTTTCTATAATTCTTTCTAAATCCTACACCATTTGATTCAGTGTGAAAATTACTACAAACTCCATGAATACTTTTTCGTTTTGTTACTTAATATTGATATTATAACTTATAAAAGTTCAGTCTAATAATTACGGCATTTCGCAGTCAGAAAAATGTTTTGGAATGGCTTCTGTTGTAGATTTCACTCCTATTTACATTCGACTTGTTCCCATGACCTCAATTCATATATAATATATACAATAGGTATACCAATATACCAATACTATATATCAATATATAATTCAGAATGAAATTTTATTAAACTAGTTTTGCTCCTCATCGGGAATATCAAAATAGACTACATTTAATAACTGCATGAATTTTACGATTTACATATTAGATATACTGTTACGTGGTACACTTTATGGTTTCTGAAAATTGAAAACGGCGATTTCGGGTTTGAATAATCTGCAACACACACGTAATTGTAACCATCATTTTGTTGTGTTACTAACTTGCATTTGATCATCGTTCCCGTTTTATTGGGCTATCGATGGTCAGCTGACTGGTAAATTTGCATGAAAACAAGATAAATAAGAAAATAGTGTTAGTAAACATATTACCTGTATATTTTTACAGTTAAATAGAAAATCATGTTTTTTCCACAACGGAAACCCAATATAGGTGAAATGATAATTGTGCGCGACGAAGAAATTATAGTAATAACAGTTATAATAATTATACTATGTGTAAAAATGTATATAATTATTATTAGTCCATATATTCCACTATATGATTCGCTAAACTGTTAACTTTCATTAAAATTATGCGAAAAATATCAAAGCTTATGCAAGTAATATCAAATTAACAACCGAATAAACTTTTTATAATTTATTCATAATAATACATTTGATATTGATGATATCAATCTTCGCACTGATTCATATTAGAATATTAAAACTCTGCAGAAAATGTATAAATAGTTCCGTTGAGGAAATATAAAATCTTCTGCAGGTATTTTTCTGTGGGACAGTGAACCAAACAGCATTAAACAAAAAGTGACATATGAACATATAAAGGGTTTTTACCTGTGACCAAGAATAACTCGGTGTGCCGCGGGTTGCATATTAATAATAGTATATAATAAATATGACAATTAATATGCAATACACTTTCTTCTGAATGTAAATTTCCATGCATGATGAAGAGAAAAGAAAACTTAAAGAAAATAATAGTGCTCTATTGGAAAACTTGCCTTACAAACTCGTCTTGTTAGTGAACGGCTCAAGGATCTTTGTGTCGTTCACTACCGTGGGACGCAAAACTTGGGTAATGTAAACGCAAGAGAGATAATAGAAAATGTCGTTGTTTTTCTTCCTCTTTTCACAAATAACCAAACAACGCAGACAAAATGAAAATAAAAGCATAAATATATAGGGAGCGCCATCACTATATTTAGTTTGAATAAGTAAAATAGTAAAATAAAAAAGACGATACTATATATGATTTCTTAATCAATGATTGCTTACTCAATCATTATTTTATTATTGTTTATAGCAATGGTTGATGTTCTGCGATACGCGCTCAGGGCAACTGAAACCACCAAAGAAAATAAAAAAAGACTCAAAGAGTTAAATTAAAAGAATAAAAATAGATATATAGGACTGAGAATGAAACAATCACATATTAAAAAATATATATAACCGAATTGTTACTTTCTGCGCTATTCACCGTGCAAATTCAGCTCGCATTTACAAGTTTACTCGTATTCGCATTTACAAGTAATGAGCGTGCATAGAAGTTTGTCCGCAATAACAATTTTTGTATTTTAGTAAAACGCATGTTTAACTTCACGCACCGCTCTGCCATTATCTTGAAGGTACGCCGATCACGACTCACAGGTCTCAAAATAGTCGACAAAGACGGCAAAGATCGAATATACAGATAATTAATATATAAAAAAAAACTGTATGCAATAAGAAAATTAAATACTACTTCGCATAATTTTCAACCGAATATTATTTTCCGATTCTGATTAGAACATAAAAATTGCAAGAATATAAAAAAGAGAAGTGTTCAATTTGCGAAACTATAAAGGTCCCTGACCCGTTCACTCAGTGGGGGCGCATTGAAGCGGACAGAAGTAAAACGCAAAACGCAATCCCGGAATATATATAAGAGTAGCGCTCATAATAGCCGATGGCATCTCGGCAACTATAGCGACGAGGCGCAACCACATCGAATCGTATGTGTGCGCAACATACATGTGAATATAAGCCTGCCGCTCACAACTCCTCGCCGTATACACATTGGCGCAGAAACGGCTACGGCTCTGCGCGCACGAGTCACTTCAAGTGAACGCAACTTCATAACATATCTATAAAAAGCACACCAGGGCTGCCGCCACCGTCTCTCTCGGTTCGTAATAGCACCCAAACATGCAGGCCGCACTACCGCTGCCACCACCGCGCTACACTGCTTCGCGTAGGTCCTCTTTCATCTCGACGCCGCTCCTCGGGGGACCGACCTCGTCCTTCGCCACTGAAATCAATACCCCGGGAGCGGCACAAAGTTTTCTGTACGCCGGGGGTTTACGGGGCTTCGGGATTCCGGCAGTGGGTTCCTATTTGTCGCTTACCCTTCTCTAACCCTGCATCTTCCCTTTCCCTACCGGAAAGCACGAGCACAGAGTGTGACAATGAATCTGTGTGTGCGGTAGGACATGATCAGAAAGTCAACCTAGTAGCCCACCTCGAAATTCAGACTCTAACCAAGAAGAATCAAACTAGGAATACATAAAAATAGAAATTATTATACCGTTCAAAAAGTTTAAGGTGAAATGTCATTGACTTCGATGTTAGTTACTGCGTTTCTGTCGAAAACTTCCAAAGCCACCAACGCTAAGCACTGTTAAAATGTTTCACAACCCGTTCGGAGTGTTCAGGGAACGGACCCTTTTCGCTGTTCTTGTTGTTGCTTCACGTTGGTTGTTGCAAGTTGCTGTTGTTGGCCGGGAACGGAGTCGGGGCTGGGGCGATGTTGTCATTATCGAAGTGGGTGCGGTATTAGCATGTCACGCGTGCCCTGTGCCTTCGCACTGCGGGGCTAAGAAGTGGAAATTAACGGAAAGTCACCAAGTCGATAGGCAACTTTGGCGTCGGAGGCCGAGAGAAAGTGGAATATTAAACCCGCGTAATGCGCATATTGTTGCGGGGGTAATGCTTTCAGAGGATTATACATGCGGCGACAGTTTATGTTATGTTTTTACTGTTTAGCTATTTCCGAAGCCATACGCATAAATTAACCATAAATATTAGTTCTATAAACAATCCTGAATGGGCTTTGTTCACTCTAATAATCCATGTATTGTAATTAGGGTTTTATAGATTTATTTACGTTTTATAGATGATCATTAAAATATACTTCCGGAAGTACACTAGCATTTAAGTTATACTATCTTAAAAGCGTGTGCGACTCGGAAATTTAATACCTGGGATTAAATGTAGACATGCATATCAAATACGTTAGCGGATGTGTGAGGAACAGTGAGTTTTACTTTTTATTTTATACTATATACTTATTTATTTATTTGGGGGCGATACTCAACTATTTGTTCGAGAAGGAGACCCATTTATGTGATATATGGCTAACTGAGCAACATCTGAAGAAAACTTACTATAATCTTTCAGGGGCATATAAAATCGCATAAATGGGTCTCCCCCCAAACAATGTAAGTATATACTATCATCTGAAAGTACACATAGGTGATGACCTTTTAACGTCACATATGCGGCCCCCCTCCCCAAATAAACAATTATGTGTGCCATCTGAAAAGAGCATATTCTTGTGAATTTTTTGGGCCCAAAGAGAAATTCGAGTAATTTGAATAATTCGTGTAATAATGTATTTTCATAGCAAATAAAGGAATCAAGGAATCATACAAAAAAGCAAAATCACCAAAATTAAATAGAATACACTATATATACTATATATATTTATAATAGATAGAATACAGAAAATCTTAAAGAAAAGCTTAAAATTCGAATTATTGATTTATGTGGCGGATTTGACCCGAAATCAGCCTTTATGAGTAACTTTTCTCGAAGTATCGATACTTTTTGGTATCGATACTTTTGAAACTTCGATAGTTTCGATAGCCAAGTATCGAAGAAAAGTATCGATACTTATTGGTATCGAAAATACACACTCACTCCATCTGTTAATGTATTTTCAAATTAATTTTTACTCGTTACAGTAATCTTCCAGTATATTATCGGCACAATGATTCTGATGTTACTACTTGGGAGTTACATTTTGAGAATGAACAATATCGCAGTAATTCCTAAGTAATAAAATTAATGATTGTAAAATTACTGGTTAAGTAAATTAAGGTATCGACTTCGAAGTATCGAAACTTGTAATTAATCAACTTTTAATACTTTGATTGTGACGAATTGATAAAATCGGAAAGTATAAGGAATATAACTTTCTTCATAATTAATATTTCTGTGAATGAGTAATAAACTATTTTGGATTATAGCCTAAAAAGCATAATTTTGGTATTAATTTCCAAATGTTTCAAGATTATCTTGTGCATTACGTTTAACGGATTTAACTCATTCGTTCGTTCTCGGCATTGCAGCAATGTCTTCCCACACAATTCGCTGATTTTAGGACCTTAATTTAGTCGTCATGTTTATTCATGTTAAGTGCGTTTAGAACACTTGGTTATTTGGTTGTTTTAACGTATGATTAGTACGTCCAAGTTTCTGCAGCCAACGAATGAAAAATATAGCGTGCCCAAACACCTAAATTTGTTGTTTTAAAAAAAGTTCGTTATACGATTATATTTCGCCTGGTTGTTTTTTCCTTGATAAATGTCATTGAAACAATTAATGTTACTCGACTAATTTGCTGATTACAACGAATTGGTTGTTGAAAAGCCGCTTAAGTAAGACGATTGTTATTTTATTGTTGGTCTAAACAAAATAGACGCAAACGTATTTTAAATGCCTACCTATGTTGATTTAAAAATGTTAGTTATTCGATTACATTTCTCCCTGTTTTTTGTTCGATAAATATCAAGAACTAGTGTAAAATTCCATTCCGTAATATTGAGATTTAAAGATGTGAATGTACTAATGAAATAATTTATAATAATTAATTACAAATGTATTGATCGAATTATAATTTGTCGATTTGATGGAATATTATTACATGGTATAAAGAATTTAATGATTGAATTTTCATATTATGATTACCATCATAATTAGTGGTAAGGGCATGCCAAAAAGTATCTAAAATGACTAATTCGATACTATTGATAAGTATCGAAAATTAAAGTATCGATAAAAGTCGATAAGTATCGATACGTGGCATCGATACTTATCGGTACCGATACTTTTTTGACATCCCTAATTATGAGAGGCTTTAGGTGATGTATTATATTGTTTGACTGAGGCAGAAGATCGAATTGACAAATCTATGCGGTGTGCGCCCTTGCCGGCTCCGAGTCTTGGAAAAATAAAGTCACTCAAGTTGACGACCCTTCATGTTTATAAAAACTTATATTAAATATGCATTCCTGAGAAATTATGTTATCGCCTTGCAGGAATTTTAATGAATTTGTTCGTGAAAAGGTAAAATTTTCAGTAGCAATCCCACCGCTGTATTGTCAACTCAAGATGTCAACAGGGATCGCATTTTATCACGTTCGATTGTTTAGAAATCCGAAGTCTAACTGGACAGTAAAATCGTCCTCTTACGCATTCATATGACAGTCACATCTCGGCGATTTGTCTCGCATTGTCAGTGAAATTAAGTCTTAAATATTAGAATTATTTCACATGATGATATTTATTTATGTTAATTTCAGTTTGTAAACTGGTCTTCAATAATGGTCTCAATTTTCATGTATTTGAGAGTTTAATTTTAAGTATCGGCTCGGTGTAATTTTTAAGTGGTCGGGCATGTTTATTTACATATAATTTCTTATAAATGTGGTAAAAGTTTATGTTATAAATTTAGACATATTGCGCACATTATTATTATTTTATTAATTATATGTGAACAGTTAAATTTTCTTAATATCCTTTTTTTGTAAAGTCATAAGTTATTCAAAACTAGTACCATATAAGTTTGTCCTTTACCTCTCAACTCATGTCAGTTACATATAAATGTGAAAGGAATTGATGGTAAGTTAGAACAGTTTAAGTATAGTCGTCGACTCGAATAAAATATGATTAATGGTTTCCAGTACGTTGGCGTTTTGTAAAAGTTGTGAAAACATTTTAAATCGTTATACCATTTATATTAATGCGTTTTTATATATCTTCAAGTTATACTTTAGAATATAAACGAGTTTTCTCTGTCTCTATGCCTTCCTTGACACGTTTTTTTTCCCTCTGAGGATTAACATCATCCACCAAGCTTTGATTTATTCCCGTCAATATTTCATCGTTTCGAAACGTCTTCAAATGCTATAAAAATATTGGAAATCCAGAAAACATTTCTCTTTTTATATCATCAAAGTCAATAAATTAAATGAAGCAATTGAGGATTTCTTTCTTTGAACATAGAATCGAAAAATCTTTATTACTGCATATATACCCCGGATTACTATAGATGGAAATGTTTTGTTTCCCAAAAATAAGAAAATAAACGCATTTTTGCGATTAGACGACATTTGGCATATATTGCGAGACATTCGCAGGCATAATATACACGCAGTAAGCGTTCGGAAGCAATGGAGGCGGCGTGAATGACGAACATTGAACATCGAGTCACGTTTGAGTCGCGAGCAGCGACATCGCGCGCTCCGGTCGGATATTTTCTCGTTTAAATAACGAGCCCGGGCTGACGCTCGAGATTCAGCCGCCGCCCAAATCCGTCATCTCTTTAACATGCAAATTAGTATCTCAATCTCTACGCGACGACGATGGCGGCGGCGCAAGGCAACCCTATTAGCGTTGACTGGGACGACGCCGACGCGGCCAACGCGCCGGAACAAACGAAATCCTTGTCCAAAAACAGAGTCGAACACTTTGTGATGATAATTATCCTTTGTGTGCGCTCGCCCAGCATCCAGCGTCTGCAAACAACAATAATATTGTCTTCTTATATTCGCCATTAATTAAGTTTTCGTTGTCGTAGTCACGTCCTCACCGAAAATTGCAATCTAAATCATTTTATGATCAGTCACTGAAATCAATCACTGAAGTTATTTTGGTTTTATGTGGGTGGAGTGTTTTGTTAAAACTAATGTTTTTATTCTCGTGGTTTACAGCAAATATCCTGGGTACGTCGCCGCGATTGGCACATCCTGTCGTCGGGCATGTTTCCGTACACCAACGACGAGAGATTCCAGGTGCTGCATGCGGAGGGCGCCGACGACTGGACCTTGCAGATCAAGTACGTGCAGAAGCGGGACAACGGCACCTATGAATGCCAGGTAAGCGCACCTCGACCGCGTATTTGTGCAAACAATTTACGATGCCATTAATACGCAGTAATTGCGCTCGTTTCGTGGCCCCAGTGAACGTGCTTAGCGTGTGGCGTCCACACTGCAAAAATATGCTCGCGTGGAATGAAAGTTGAAAGCGCTTAAACTGGCGAACATTTAAGAGGAAAAACACTTCCCATATCCTCTCCAAACATAAAAGTTAATTGATGTCAATAAATGTTGGCAAGTACATTTGCGACACAATAAAAACGGATTGGCAACAATATAGCAATAAATGATTTCATTATATATCTTCTTTAAATAAGGGCATGTAAAATATCTAAACAGGTTATAGTGATAAACTACGTCAGTTTAAAAGTGAACAAAGCTATTTTTATGTATTCATAACTTATTATATAATTCAAGAAGCAAGGAACGTAGCTTTTAACATAGAATAAAAATAACGCATTATAAATTTCAGTATAATGAATTTTTATTTAATATTCCCTAAAGAAATAGAAGCAGTTTGCAGAATTCAGTATGCTTGTATCCTTTTTTATACAAATTTAAATGTTTTCCACTTCCATTCGTTCATTTATTTATATAAAAAGAAACACGAGAAATCCGCTGCCACTTGCAAAACGCCTTTTATTTGTTGGCCTTTTTTCCTGCACTTTTGTTGTACGTTTTCACCACCGCCAGGAGAACAAATTCCGCTTGATTGCTTCGACAAACCGTTTTGCACGCTAATTGAGTTCCCGTTTCGCATTTTCCTCTATCATTATAGATATAACCTTTTCGCAAACTGTGGATATTGTAAATATTGAATCAATGCAATTATAAATACAACAAATACACTACAAGTAAAAATGTCACAGAAATACCAATTTTTCAACATTTTCGTGAAACTCTAGAGTTTTTCGGATAATCATCAGGTGAAAATATAGAAATTCGACGTTTCAAGTTTTATGAGTGTAAATTACGAAAGTTTTGCGAACAACTCAGACTTTCTACGACAAGAATTGGTTGAAAAACGGGTCATCCTCGTGCTACCTTTCTGCATTTGAACACTTTTCAGCGCCTCGTCCGTAAGCTTCCTCTCGTTTTCTTTTCTTTTACAAGTTTGCGTCTTCGTTTTAACATGCAAATCGCTGCACAACATCTTGTTTCATGTATAAATTTGTCAGTTCAAGGTTTCAACCGCTCACAGTCGAAGAAAACCCACCTTTTTTCCTTTCCTTTTCACCCCTCAGATTTCTTTCGCGTGTTTGATTTGCTTCTCCTTGCGGATTTCTTTAAGTTTTCCTTTCGTTTTATTTCAGTTTATTTGCTTTCTTATTTGCGCTCAATGGAAAATTTGTCTTGTTTTAAAGTTATTTCTAGCGCCGTGTTTGCTTTCGCCGATATTTTTATTTGCTCTCACTTTACTTCTTTTTCTCTATTTCCCTAGTTTCCCTTCATTTATTTTTAAGTCATATCTCTGGTTGGTTGCACGTCCTCCGAAATTTTTTAGTCCGTATTAATATGGTTTTTCTATGATCATCATGTATGCATTTCCCACCAGCACGTAGAAAACTTATTTGCATCGATTGGAAATCAAGCGGTACGAAGCGTCGACTTAGTGAAATTTCCCCATGGAATGCCGTACGCTGAAAATCGGCGTTACTCGAACACGTGGGTGTTTTATTTTCGTTTTTTTCGTGCGCAGATTTCCCGGTGAAAAGTGTACGTGTAACGTGTTTAACGTACGATGCTGACGCGAGTGCGACGATGTAAAACCCTTTTCTATCGCATTTTTTTTCGTGCGAAGAAGTGTAATGGTAGAGGTAACAAGGTGCACTTCAACCACGATTACCTGCCGCCCTGAGACACTTCCAAAAATTCGGTATTCTTTGCGGCCAGATTAGAATGTGGTGTGGAAATTGTTGGAACGTAGGCAAATTCCCAAAACTGGGTGCAATCAGAAGAAAGGAAAGTCCCTGTTGGACCTGTGAGGTCGAAAAAAGTATATTAAAATTTTTCGAATAAATTTAAAATAATACTTAACTACATGAAATACATAAGAAAATCTATCTTTTTGATTGTTTTTGATTTAATATAAGAAAAGTGTATACCCAAGTAAATTTATTCGAAAAAACTATAGCTGGAAATTTATAGATCAACGTCAATAAAGAACAATTCAAAGTGGAAAACATCAGTCATGCATTCGCATAATTTATGCTATTATTTCAACATCGAGTTGTTTATCGCAACAATTATTCAAGTCCAATCAATACAAAGTGAGATGCCGTTTCGAAGGGGGTGGAGGCACCGGGTATTTACAGGAAATCATCAGTCCGAATGCATTTCCATTATGATGGCCGATGTTATCGACAAGCATCGTGTGATTATCTCGCTTGCACCCATTGTCAAGCGATGATTGAATGCGTCGAATGGTGATCAGTGGTTACTCGCATATATGCCTCGCTCCCCTTCACGCCTTCTGAAAATTGCAGGCAAGTAATGAAAACTGCGGCGCAGCTGAAACAATGCGAACACATGTACCAGCGCCGAATACAGCACTTATTTAATTGCTAACTAACAACAGCAATTCATGCATTCAAATTTTAACAAGCAAATCGCCAATTAAATACGCAATGAAATATTAATTTGCCTATTTGATATGAGGATGTATAGTAAATTTAGAGTTTGATATGATTTACATTTTGGAATTCAGCATTTGCACGCCGCACGACCGCATCAAATCAAACAATAATCATCGCAGCTATTTGTGGGAGGTGTAGCATAATAATTATGTTTTTGGCATATATCCGGATGGAAATTGCACCATTCGGAAATGAGGTTTAAACGACACTGAAAAATATTCGCTATCGATTGCAAGTTGTTTGGTAATATATATCGATGGGCGTGTGTTCCGATTAAAATTTTATTGCTGTGCATAACGGCGTACGTAACCTAATCTCACGTACGTGCGCTTTGCGCTTATTTAAGAACCGCTAATTGGCAATTAATTCCTGGATGGGGGGCGGCGAGCAGGCCTGTACCAATTACGAGCGTGCACACTGCCGGAATGCGCGCGTTATAAAATCAACCCGTCCGCCCACCCCGCCTGTGCGCCGTCCACCCGCCTAGCCGCCGGCGCCGCCGGCGAATTCACATATGCCTAACGAGTTCGACCGCTCCCACTGCTTCTCCATTCCTGCCGCCAACGTTCTGCAAACCTCTATCGATAACCGGCCTCTCTATTAGTCGGGGTATTAATCTCCAAACTCTAATTTTATTATGCATTGTAATGTTGTAAATTGCCTCGTGTTGCCGGCGACCGCGTGGGCGTTGCCTGCCCACTGCATTTCCATTTTCCCTCCACCCCGCGTACCCGAAAAACCGCCCTCCACTTGCAAACGTCGAATGATGAAAAGCATGTTTCGCGTTTGGTGCATGCGGTTTTGCGGTAACAACGCCACAGGACCGCACGCAAATTTTTGGTCAAATTCATTGATTCGCTTAATCATTGTTTACACGTGCGCATTTGGCGGGGGAGAGACGTACGACGAATCGCTCATAAATTGCTTGTTGCGTGGAAAAATAAACGTTTCGCGACCCCCTCCCCACGTTTCTTCTTTTGTTATTTATTTTAACTCTGCTTTTCTGCCGTCTCATGTTTGCTGCTTTTATGCTGCCATGCGTGAAATGCAATTAGCCAGCGAAGCTTAAAGTTTCCATTAATTTTAATCGTTTGAGATGACTTAACACAATATCACGTGGTGCCAGACTTCTTGATATAATACTGGACGATTTTTTGTATTTATTTGCGAAAGCAATCCCGGTATCGCAAGATATTTTGTTGTGGACTGAACAGAGCAGTGTTTATTCATGCAAACACAAAGTAAATGAAATAAATTATGGAGGTTTCCACTTCATTTCTGTGATAATTATTTTCAATTTAAAAATATGTAAATTCTGAATGTTAGAATGATGAGTGATTTATTACAGAAGGCTTTTTGTAAGGATTTGTGAGAAATATATAATAAATAAAAGAAAATCCCTATGAATAAAAGTCAGAAATGAAAGTGAAGCTCCCACCAGGACTGAAAGGAACGCGTAGTAAGCTAAATGAGTGTTCAGCATCCGCTCAAAGCCTCAATGCGACACACATCAATGTAAAATGTCCAAGACGAGGTGCGTTTACAAAGCAAAACCGACACGAAACAAGACGGAAAGAACGGTATTAAATGTATATGAAGATGCCCCCAATCTACCCTCATGCGTCCAAGGTTTTATGAAAAGAAGCAGCCGAAAATTTTGAGTATAAATAAGTAATTTTCCGTCTTGTTTGCGATGATAATTTGGAGAGCCGTTCGTTCCACTTGTCGACTCCTCGCTCTGCAATACCAGCAAACGAACGGCCTGCACACTCAGTGCTTTCTCCCTCCTTCCACAAAACACCTTACACAAAGGCTACGGATAGGGAGCAATACAAAAAAAACAGCGAAAAGCAAGAAAAATGAATAGAAAAACATCACCGAAGCGCCGAGAGTATGAACCGTCCTGTCCAAAAATTGCACACAGACGGATTTGAGCAAACACATGGTGGTGGAGGGGCAAGGGGAGATGTGCGCGCAGTACACGTTCACGGCGTTCACGACCCGTCCATAAAATCGTAATTGGTTCCATGGGGTGCCGTAAAAAAAGGTGCCGGCTCAACGTGCGCAGGGCACCCGAAGGAAAACACGATTTTTGAGCTGGGCAAGCAAAGTGTCTTGTTCAAAAATCACACCCCGGGTGTACATGGTGCGAAAGCACACAACGAAATACCGTAACAATCTGCTCTAAAATGTGCAGATTTGCAGACGCCACCGACACCAATGAGGTGCATTTTAAATGTTAGTTTGCGGCCGCCGAGGCGAGTTGGTTATCGTCGCCGACAAACGAAGCGCGCTGAAATTTTCGCCCCCACGCAGTTCATTGTACATTGTTATATAACTTATTTAAATGCGGCATGACGCCGCAACATTCCGGACGCCGGCAGTAGCTCACAGCATACATCATGATATGGTTTCCGACAGGCCTTCCCACCTCTCCATCCCGCTACATAGCCGACGCCTACATCCATTCCACCACCATCCACGTTTGGTGGACGCTTTTCAGCGATCTGGCGTTTGCTCCACTTTCGCGTGATGAGATGTGAACATGCTGAACATGGCGTTCATATACAATGTGCGCCATCCCGCACAACACTCACACCTCTCGGTACAGTACACTCACCAAAAAGCGGCGCCTCCAGCATCCCGTTTCAACCTAAGCCACATTACATAGTTTACAAGATTTACTCTAGTCCTGCTGGTGGGTTTGGCGCGATAGCCTTTCCTTTTTTCATCACACTGGCACAATGTCAACATTTATATTGTTGAAATTTTTATGATTTTATAATGTTTTCGTAACGCTGGATAACATCGCGTAGGAAAATATTTGGCGCCCGCGATGCCTGGGAATATATGTCGTGTGTCACCGCCTGTCATCCACAATGCGTTTGCGTGATGTTTTTTTTTTGCTGCTGGACGTGAGCTGGACATGCAATTTGCTTTCAACTACTTTTTTTCTCCTCTTTTAGGCACAACACTTACACCGCTTATTTCTCTCAAGTTTGTCAAATATTATAAATATAGAAAACGACAGACAGTTTAAAAAATAAAAGGAATAATTTTCTTCACGTTGGTAATTTTTCAATCCTGGATTGCTGCTTTGTGATGACGGTATTTTCATATCGCATTGCAACAAAGTAAACAGTGGTGGGCGATGACGCTCAGCGAAAGCAAAAAATATGGAAATTTTTAAATCACACATGAGTGCCTAGAGTGTGCCCGAATGAATACTCTAGCACTTTTCGTGTCGTCCTCGTGTGCCACTCTTGGCGCCCGGACGGTTTTTGTCTTCGTACGCTTCCTAAGCGCGCGTATGAAAAATAAAAGATATTCGAGTCGCGTTCGTAATAGACTGTCGGCGTACAATAAAATATCTTCCACTATTTCCGGCTGGCGCGGCGTTTGCCGGGTGGAAAAAGGCGAGACATAAATAAGCAGCAAGTACACGCAGGATGTCTGTTGACTCTGGAGTAAAATGCAAGAAGCTCAGCTAGATGACAAAATAACACTGGGGAACATAAAGCATCCACAAATCAAAATATGTCAAAATAACATAGTTCTTTTCGTTATAAACAGTGTACAACAGGAATTACATAATCTGAATTCAAAAATTTATTAGGTGTGGGGTAAAACCATGCTCGCT